>CAUYRT010049815.1:0-22164 GCA_963574885.1 Lepilemur ruficaudatus
GAGGCAGGGCAGTCACTAGCATTTGTTGAGCACATAGAGATGGAAAGCCTTGAACTCTTAAGCATCGAAATGTGTGTTTTGGAGGGAAGGGGTTGTGGGGGTTGGGAAACAGAGCCAAAGACTTGTGAAACATGGAGGCCCTAAGTACCAGACTGGGCCAGGACCTCTCAGTAGAAGGCCCGAATGTATGCAGGCCCAGAGACAGTCTTCTTGGGAAAATGCTGCCTCTACTGGCAATAAAGGGTAAGACAACATTCAGTTTCAATGGCCCAAGACCTGGCTCAGCCTACCTTCTTCCACACCTAGCCAACCTCTCAATTGCAGGCCAGGAGAGCTGGGCCTTCGTGTTTTGAGGCTCAGGTTCCCCGGCTCCCTGCCTCCCGCACTATCTTCTCAGTGCAGGAACTAAGTATGCTTATTCAGCTCTGAATCTCCAACATCCAAGAGAGTGCCTGCCACTCAAAAAATAAGTGATGAATGGAAATGGGTTAAATTTCTCAGGCAGTTAAATGGGTTAAATTATTCAGGCAGTGAATAATATAGCAGAATGTCTGGCATCAGGCTACTTGAGTTTATATAGTATCTTCATGACGTGAGCCTCTATGTCCTCATCTGCAGAAGGGGAAAACAACTGTTTGGGTGGTTCATGATTCAACAAGATAACGAATGTAATGTACTTAGCGTTATACCTGGCATGTGGTAAGGGCTCAATAAATGGTAACTATTAGTATTTTGAAAACAGTTTTATTGACGTATGACTGATGAGATTAAACTGCACATAAAGTGTATATTTTGATGAGTTTTGACATATGTATTATTAATATATATACACATGAAACTATTGCCACAATGAGGATAATAAACATATTCATTCCCTCCACAAGTTTCCTCATGCCCCTTTGTAATCCAACCTCCCTCTTTAAAGAAAAAAAAAAACCCTCCCAGGCAACCATTAATCTTTCTGTCACTGTGGGCTAATTTATAATTTTTAGATTTTTTACATCAATGAAATCATACATGTACTATTTTTTCTTTGGTCTGTATTCTTTCTCTCAGTATGATTAAGAGTCATTCATGTTGCTGTGTGCATTACTAGTTCACTATTTTTTATTGCAACATAATATTCCATGGTAGGATTTTGCCACAATTTGTTTATCCATTTACCTATTGATAGGCATTTGTGGTGTTTCCAGTTTGGGGCTATTACAAATAAAGCTGCTATGATTATTTGTGTACCGATATTTTCATCTCTCTGGGGTAAATACTTAAGAGTAGAATAGCTGGGCATTATGCTGGGTAGATGTATTTATAACCTCTTTTCTACAGTGATCCTGCCATTTTACGTTTTCATCAGCAATGTATGCGATTTCCAGCTGCTTCATATCCTCACCAACACTTTTTAATTTTAGCCATCGTAGTGGGTGGAATAGTGGTAGCTCCTGGTTTTTATCTGCATTTCCCTGATGATTAATGATGTTGAGTATCTTTTCACATGTTTATTTGTCATTTATGTATCTTCTTTGGTAAAGTTTCTGTTCAAACATTTTGCCTGTTTTTGATTGGGTTTTTAGTCTTGTTATTATTAAATTGTAAGGAGCACATCTTATTTTATAAACTTTTTGAAAACAGATTAAGATTTAATGCATTTAAAGTGACCAATTCAATGGCATTTAGCGTATATATAGAGTGTGCAACCACTGTCACAATTAATTTTAGAAAATTTTCTTCTCCCCAACTCCTCTCCCCACCAACCTTTTAGCCATCAACCTACTTTGTCCCTATGTCTACCACCATCCCTAGACAACCACTAATCTACTTGCCTTCTCTATACATGTGCCTATTTTGGACATTTCATGTAAATGAATGGTCTTTTGTGACTGTCTTTTTTCACTTAGCATAATGTTTTCAAGATTCATCCATGTTGTAGCTTAGATCAGCATTTAATGTTTATATTATAGAATAATATTCCATTGTACAGATATATCACATTTTGCTTATCCATTCATCAGCTGATGGACATTCAGTTGTTTCCACTTTTTGGCTATTTGAATAATGCTCCCATGAACACTTGTGTCCAAGTTTTTATGTGGACATTGGTTATTTCTCTTGTGTACATATTTGGGCATGCAGTTGCTGGGTCATATGACAACACTATGTTTAGCCTTTTGAGGAACTGCCACACAGTTTTCCAAAGTGACCATACCACTTTATATTCCCACCAGCAGTGTGTGGGGTTTCAAATTTCTCCACATCCTTACCAACATTTGTTATTATCTGTCTTTTTTATTACAGCCATCCCAGTGGGTATAAAGTGGTATTTCATTGTGGTTATAAAGTGTCTTTTGAAGAGGAAAAGTTTTTATTTTGAACAAGTTCAGTTTGTTGATCTTTTTTTTCTTTTTTTACAATTTTAAGTTTTTTTGTTTGTTTTAGAGACAGTATCTCATTCTTGCCCAGGCTGGCCTTCAATCCCTGGGCTCAAGGGATCCTTCCTCCTAGGTCTCCCAAGTAGCAGGGACTACAGACAGGCACGTGCCAACATCCTCAACTGCTCTTTTTTCTCTTATAGGTTGTATGTTTTGTATTATATATTTTTAAAAAATCCTTGACAAAACCCAAGTCCCTAAGGTTTTCTCTTTTGTTTTTTTCCAGGAAGTTCTATAGTTTTAGCTCTCAAATTTATGTGTATGTTCCATTTTAAGTTTTCTGTAAGATGTGAGGCAAAGGTCGAGGTTTACTGTTTTGCAATAGCTATCCAATTGTTCTAGCACCATATGTTAGAAAGATTATACTTTCCTCATTGAATTGTCATGGCACCTTGGTGAAAATTAATTGACGGTCTATTTCAGTACTCTTAATTTAAGTACCCTTAACCAAGGGCTAATTTTGCTCCAATACTGAGGCAATAGCTTTATGAATCTTCCACCTGGTATCTTGTACATTGTAAGGTTTTCCCACTCTGGCTGTAAAGTGAACCATTCCAAGTTCTGTGTGAGCCTTAAAGATTTCACCTTCTGTGGGTGGTTCTTTCCCTGGTCTAGTGCAGTTTCTTTACATGCAAGCTCTGACCAATGCTTAGTCAAAGACTTGAGGGGAACCCTCTGCACCTCCCTAGATCTCTCTCTCTCTCTCTCTCTCTCTCTCTCTCCAGCTCTCTCTGCTCCAGTACTCTGCCTTGCAACTCTAACTGCCTTAGCCTTCCTAAATTCTCACCTGTCTCCTTCATTCAGAGAAACCGCTGAGCTTGCTTGGACTTCCTCTCCCTGAACTGCAGCCTGGAAATTCTCTCCAGGTAGTAGTTATTTGAGGCATTGCAGGGCTCATTTCATTTATTTTCCTCTTCTCAGGAATTGCTCTCTTGTACAGTCTATTGTCCAATGCCCGAGACCATTGTTTTATACCTTATTTTTTCCTAGTTGTTTAAGGTAGGAGAGTAAATCTGGTCATTGTTACTCCATCTTGGTTGGAAGCAAAACTTCTACGAGTATTGTTTCTGTCTTCAATCCACCAGTCTGGCTTATAAAGTACCCATCCCAAACACACGCGTGCATTCGTGCATAATGACACACACACACACCACTGTTACTGCTTTCTTCTGTAAAGCTTTCTCTTTATAGTTGTAAAAAGTTGTCAAAATCAAAACATAGTCACTTGTGTTAAAACCTTGACAAATGGATCCAAGGAAGGCCATGAAGGGAGGGTTCTCATGCATGTATGCCTGATTTATCACAAAGGACTGCAAAACCTACAACCTTGCACAAAGACTGCTACAATTTACCCAGGAAATGCTTCGGCAGGGGCGTCAGTCCAGCAACTTCCCGTCCAACCTTGGACTGACGTCACTCTTGTTATTAATCTTTGTAGCCAAGGATAATCGATTCAAAACAACTTATGTAATCCTCCTTGTTTTGTCTTTAAAAACTTCCTCTTGCCTCAACTTCTTTAAAATATACAAAATGTACAATGGCATGGTTTTCCGTTGCAATGCTACTGCTGAATAAATATTATTTTCTTTCAGAGAGCCTCCCTCTCTGTTTAATATTAAGTTTGACATAGTAATAGGATGGGTCATTCACAAGTCATTGTGGATTGCAATGGCTCAAAGCAAGAAGAGGGGAATATCCTCCCTTATCTGGGTGAAAAAACTTGGTTGTATTTATTTTCATTTATTCATTCATTCATAGATAACCTGGATTTAGTTTGTCTGGGTTGCATTTATACTTTTGTGATTTTGGGCAATATATCCAACTTTTCTAAGCTTCAGTTTCCTCACTTGTAAAACGGGGACATGAAGGCAGTTTTAAGGATTGAATGAGACACTCTATGTACAGGGTTCAGCACAATGCCTGACACACAGAAGTGCCTCTAAATCCGATGCTTATTTCTCAGTGCTCACCTCACTCAAGCTATCATTGTCACTTGCCTGGGTTGGTCATGTCTTCCTGTTTGAAATTTTTTTCTTCACTTAGTGTCAAGCACAGCACATTCATTTCTCCTCTAACCTCGCTGTCTTCTCAGCTTTTATATCTTCTGAATCTTTATGTATGTTCTTTGCTATTTATGCTCAATTTGCAGGAGATCTCATCCAGTCTCACAGCTTTAAATACTGTCTCTAATCTGATTAGTCCCAAATTCTATCTATAGCCTGGAACTTGACTTTGGATACGAGACCTATGTATCCTAGTGCCTACTCAACATCTCCATGTGGATGATTTGTTGATCTTTGCCTCTTTTTACTCCAGATCCATTCCCTGTCCTCCCCTGCTCTGCTCTGTACTGTGGAGGGAGGGCGTGTCTGATGCCCCCACGTTGCATTTCTTAGGCTCCCCTGTCAGCCAGCTTTAGGCTGCATTGAACCCACAGAAGGGACTTGGGGAAGATTGGAGGGAAGAAGGGAAGGAAAGCCCAGGTATTTCTAGCTCCTCTCTTTTGGCTTTAGGCAATGTCTCTGGCAGAGACTGCTGCCCAACCTCTGGTCCCTGGTGATACTTCATTCTCCCAGTAATGCCCCAGTTCTTCCCATGGTTGCTAATAATCTCTGTGGTGACTGTTCAAATCCTGTTTGGCTTCCGAGCAATGCCACTACCTGTTCAACCATTTTCTCTGTTTGGAATGCTTAGAGTGGTTTCTGTTTCCTGACATGGCCTGAGCCAATAGAGTTCGCTAACAGGCACTTCAAAATCAACACGTCTAGAACAAACTCTTGATTTCCCTCTCAAGCTGCTCTTCCTGGTACTTTCTCCATTTCAATTCATGGCAATTCCATTTTACTAAACCCATTAGTGCCATCCTTGACACCGCTTTCCCTGTCATCACTGTATCCAATCCACCAGCAAATCCTGTTGGCTCCACATTATGAACATTTCTAGAGTTGACTATTTTTCTCCACCTCCACCGCTATCACCATCTCGGTCCAAGCCATGACAAGTGGTCCCCAAGGCACACAACTTCTTCTAGGACTTCATGTCCTACTGCTTTCCATCATGTATATTCTGTTTCAGCCACAAAGACCTCACTGCTCTGGCTAGACTCACCAGGAATATTACCGCCCCAGGACCTTTGCAATTGTAATTTTTATCCCAGAACGCTCTTTCCCCAGTATCCACATGGCTCACCTCCTTCCCGTCTGTGCTCAGATGTCACTTCATCGAACAGTCCTCTCCTGATTACCATATACATAACATAGCATCCTCCATTATCCCTTTCTCTGGTTTTGTTGCTGTTCATAGCACTTATCACCACTTCATATGTTACATAGTTTTTCATCCTGTGTCTCTTCCCATCAGAATGTAAGCAGGTGAACCGGGACCTTGTTTGGTTGGTTTCTATATCCGCACTGTCTTACTAATGCCTGGCACTTAGTAGGTGCTCCATAAAATTTTTGTTGAATTAAATGATTAATAAATGTGTATACTGAATATTATGTTTCTTCCCCTTTCCACAAATCTTTAATAATAAAAAAATAAAATGTACAAAAGATTGCTTCTCGTGAGGCACAATGCTAAGCGTTGTGGAGCATATGGAACATATGACTTATTTTTATTTATAGAGCCCACATGCTCTATGCCAGGTGCAGAGAGCGCCAGCCCTGCAGGAGCTCCCGGGCCAAGCAGCAGGCGGCGGACGAGACCAGGCGCGGGCGGCGAGCGGGTAGAGCCCGACTTGCTCCTCCTAGGCCCGCCCACGGCGCATGCTCCGCGGGGACCCCGGGCGGCTTGGGAGCCGCGGCTCTGGGCGGGGGCGGAGCTTCGGCGGCAGATCCCGGCGGCCCGCGGCTCTGGTTGGCTGCGAGAATAGCCTGAGTAGGGGGGCAGGCACCCGCCCTCCCGCCTAGGCCTCTCGGGTTCCCTGCAGGCCTCCTCCCTGCACTCGGGCCCCTGCGAGCTGGCACTGGTGCTCTGGACAGCGGCCCGGGAGGACGGCTCTCCAGGTGAGTGCCGGCCCCCGCTGCTCCGCCAGGTGCGGGTGCGGTGTGGGAGCTGGTGCCCGGCCTGCCCCCACCGGGCGACAAGGGGAGGGCCGCGCCCCCGTGTCTCTGCAGGCCGGCAGGACCCTCAGCATTTGGACCCGGGGGATCTTGCCTGGGCTACCTGTAGATGCCTTTTCTGCTAGCAGTGGCCCAAAGGCATCTCCCAGGCACCCAGGAGTCGGGGGCCCTCTCACCTTGCCCATCTTGCCCTGGGCACACTCCACTTCCCTGGACAGTCGCTGTGGCTGTTCAGGGACGCTACCCAGAGCTCCCTGATTGTGGGGCAGCAGGAATTCCTAGCTGTGGGGACAGCCTGATTCCTAGCTCTCGTTTTTCCTCGTCCTTTCCTCGGGTTAGCTCCTCCGGGTAGCCTGCCCTCCCTCTCTTGTTAGCCAACGGCGTGGTAGAGAACAGACTTGGGCATTGGTCCTGGTTAGAATCCCAGCGCTACTGCTATTTCACTGGCTGATACTTTGCTTCCAGTACTTAGCCTGGATGAACCTCAGTTTCTTGAAAAATGAATTTCATGGTACTGCCATGGGGTTGGTGGAGTAATTGACAGGTTCGAAAGCGCCGCCTGTGGTGTCTGGCGCAACTCTCCAGCTTAATTTGTTGTTACTAGAAAGCCAAATAAATGACAAGCCGCGTTGGGCCTTGTTTTCTTTTGCCACTGAACTGTTGGACCGTCCCTGTCCCATTTTTCAAAACCTGTATTGTCCATCTAATATGGGCGTGGCATTTTGCTAGGTCCTGGGGGTACACAGTTGAACTAGACTCAGGCTCTGCCCTGTGGGCTGGCCTGAAATGAAGGCGGATAAGTACTTAATTGGATTGTTACGAAGTCTAAAGAACTGAAATAAAGGTGATAGGAGAGCCCAGCAAAGCACACTGAATCCAGCCTGGAGATTTGTGTTTGTTTGGCTTTTTCTCCTTTGAACTTCTCACTCGATCTCTGCCTTTGTGAGGATCTTGACTTCTATGTTGAGAAACTTAGTGTTGTGTTGGAAGGAACACTTAACCGGGTGACATTTTCAGTTGAGTAGCATCAGCTGTTACCCTCATGGAGATTCCTCTGGACAGCTGATCCAGGGTCTGTAGGAAAAGCTGTGAATGGAAAGCAGCTACCACCAGCTGCTTCATTATTTTTTATTGTGGCTATACCTTTACTTTTTTTCTTTTCAGTCTACTCCTTATCCTCTAGTACCAATGGACTTTTGGGAGGTTGTATTTATGATAACAAGTAGCCCAGGTCTGTACAGCCCTTTCCAGCTATCATAAAGAAATACACATTTGTAAGTAAAAGCAGTGGCCTTGCATTGCCAATGCGTATTCAAGATAATATTTGCTCCCATCTAGAATTTCAGGGTTCACTACTGCTTGGAAAAATAATTCCAGGAGAGATTGAATTAACAGAAAGGAGTCAATTCACTTTTGCAATCTCCCGAGAACCTGTTTTTAAGACTTGTGAAATACTTGGTTTAAGCATGGTACTTACTATTAAGAAAAACACCCCAAAGCCAACAGTATCAAGGTACTATTGACAGACAATAGCAGGGCATACATCAATTGTACAATTTTGTAAGTTTTCACATATATATACACCTGTGAAACCATCAATGCACTCAGTATTTTGAACCTGTACATCATCCCCAAATTATTCCTTGTGCATACTCCTTGGTAATCCTTTCTTCCTCCCCCTTCTCTCCCCAGGCAACCATTTCTCTGTTTTCTGTAAATATAGATTAGGTTGCATTTTCTAGAGTTTTACATAAATGGGATCAGACAGCATTTATTTATTTATTTTGGTCTGGCTTCTTAGCATAATTGAGATTCATCTATGTTGTGTTCAGTCCTTTTTATTGCTGGGTAGTATACATACACATATATGTAATTTGTTTATCCATTCACCCATTTGGAGCATTTGCATTTTTCCAATTTTTGGCTATTACACACTATAATTACACATTATTAGAATTGCTATAAACATTTATGTGCAAGTCTTTGTATGGGCAAACATGCGTGCTTCTTTTTAAGTGATTATATTTATTTTTTTAAAAAAAAATAAAGAGAGAATAGGAGACCTGGGCCTTAATTCTAGCTTTTCCTTTAACCATCTGGGTGTTCTTAGGAGAGTCACTTCACTTTACCTTTAATAGCCTCAAGATCTTTGCTGTGATTTTGAGCCATCACTGCCAGAAACTAGGAAGGTCTTTGTTGATGGTTGGAGTGTTTCTGGAGAGAGGGGTCGAATTCTTCCTGTTTCTCTCGCAGGCTCTCTTTTCTTTCATTTTACTTTTTTCCCTTAAGTGACACGTTTGAATGCTGACATATAATTTTGGGCAAAAACAGAAGTGAGTAGATAAGTGAGAGGAAGAGTTAATAGTAGCCAAACTTGAAAATGTTTAAATCACAAGTGGAGGGGAAGAGGTAGGAAATATACTCTAGAATTTTGTGGCACTTCCTTTTTTTCAACCTGTCCCCTTTTAAGTGTGGCTTTCTGTTATTTCCCCAGGAGAAATTTCTTAGCCTTGTGGTGAGTAGGTGGGTTGGTGTGCTGGGCCCCAAAGGTCAGGGGAAGTTTCTTAGTAAAAAAGAATTCCTCATTTTCTCCCTTCCAGATATGGCTGGAGCCATTTGTTTCATTTTTATCCTTCACTTAACTTTCACTTGCCCTAAACCTGATTCAGATGTTTTATGGGAGCATTAATCTGCCAACATATTTTTGTGTCACAAACTTTGGGCAAATAACAATAAACGGTTTTATACAGAATGAAAATGCAGCTGTTGGTGTTGGTGGTCTGTTTGGTCCTTGGGACGCTGCATTCCGAGGGGTCCGGAGGGAAACGGGCAGCTGTGGATCCTGAAGCAAACATGAATGTGGTAAGTTCCTCAAAGTCATGTGCTTTTCAAATGCATCTGTGTCAAATGTTATTTTCTTAAATCCAGTTATATGGGCTCCATGAAGCCACAACTCTGATCTCTTTATAGATTCTGTGCTTTTCACTTTCTTTGAATCTTAGATCCAGTTTGCTAGACTTTTCTCACCAGGTAATGCATATTTAACCTCATTTTACCATTATATATACTTCTTAATGAGATGAACGATAATTTTTATTAACTCATTTAATTTTTAAGTCTCACTGAATTTGTTTAAAGAATAATAAAAAAGTGTCCAAGCTTTGCAAGAACGTTACTATTATTGAATGCTGGTTTTAGCATTGAACAAAGATTGTGATTAAGACTGTCCAGGGAACATATTCAATGCAATTCAAAGTCAAAGTATCTGGGGGAAAAAAAATTTTTTTAGAACAAATAAGCAGAAATAACCACTTGATTATTATTTTAATTAAAATATTTCAAAGTTATCAATTGTAAATAAATAATAAAATCTGTAAATACCTCATTTAGGCACAAAATATTGGGAAAATACAGATTATGAAAGAAAACAGCAGCTTTAAAATAGATGATGCAGTCACCAACTAAAGTCAGGCAACTTTAGGGACGTTGAGAGAAATTCATAGTGAACCCAGAGATAACAGGGTCTTTGGGTTAGATTTTAATTCTTGTCTCAAATCTTTTCTTTTACCTCCCCCTCTTTAAAAACATTCTTCCCTATCAGAATAATAAAATTAAATCCTTTGAATCCTAGAGTGATGAAACCAACATTTAACCAAACACCTGTGTGTAGAACACATGGGTAGAACAAGCAGAGGATTTGCTCTTGTGATGGAATGTTGGCTACTAGATTGAACAGACTAAAATTTCAATAACAATTGATTTCTTAAATAATTAAGAATGGAGAATGTCATTGACATTTTACCTTCTCCTTTCTTTGCCTGCTAATGTGGGAGATGGTGTCAGATTCTGTCCACAGAATTTCCGTTGTCCTTTTTCTCTGCAGAGTGAAATTATCTCTTACTGGGGATTTCCTAGTGAGGAACACCTGGTTGAGACAGAAGATGGATATATCCTGTGCCTTCACCGAATCCCTCATGGGAGGAAGGACCATTCTGACAAAGGTATGGGTGTTTTCAGTGGTGAGACAGGAAAGCTCTTAAAAGTAACAACATTGCTGGAATTTGATCAGTTTTTTTGTCAGTAATCAAATTCAGATTTATCTTGAAAACGTTTCAAATGGGATTATTTTTAGACCAAAGTACTAAATGTGTCACATTTCTGCAAGGCATAGAAAGACACTTTCTTTTAAAGAAGTAAGGGCAAGAGTCATCTAATTTCATATTTTGCTTAAAGGTTCAAAGATCAGATTCATTTAAGGATATGCTAAAAATCTCTATTTTCTTTTTTAAGGAAGCATCTTATTTAATGGAATGTTTTGAATATTAAGTAGATAGATTTTGCTATTTGAAAATTATTTAGTTTTTCGAATAGGTAATGTATTCACGTAGTCCAAAAATCAAAGAGAATGAAAAAATACACAGTGTAATACCTCCCTCCTATCTCATTCCCCACTTCCAATTTTTTATGTATCTTTCTAAAATCTCTTCATTTTTCATCTGTTTATCTCCAAAAATCTCATTAGAAACAAATAAAAACATAGATTTTTATTTTTCCCTTGCCTCTCTTTTAATACAAAGGGAGTGTTTTGTTCTTTGAATTTTCTACTTAATATCTTAGCGATCTTTTCATACAATTCATAGCATATTTATTCTTCAGATACATAGTATTCTGCTATATAGCTGTATCATGATTTATTTAACGAGTATCCTATTAATGAGCATTTGTGCTATTTCCAGTCTTCTGATAACAAATATTGCTGCTGTAAATAACCTTTTATGTGTGCAAGTTAGTTATTAGATACTTTTCCAGAAATAAAATTTTGGGGTCAGATGATGTATGCATTTGATAGATATTGTTAAATTGTTTCTATGTGTACTTATACTAGTAATTACTCTCACTAGATTATATTAAAATTCTTGTAACTGTGGCTTAAAAAGCATATATGTAAATATATACATATTTGTATATACATTTTTTCCTCTCATTTTATAACTCAAGCAAAACTAAGATTTCCAATGCAGATTAAGGAATTTCTAGACAGACTACTTGAAACTGTTAAACAGATTTCAGAATAAGGATGAGAGAATTCATGCTGAGAGAATTCATCCCCTCTCCTCTTTCTGTATCTATCTCCAGGCTTCTCTCTCTATGTAGCTATTAAAGCATGTAGGGCCACATGCCCTACTTGTGTGTATCACACCATTGCAGGTGATGGTGCAGTGCCCTGGAGTATGAGGAAGGTGGGCATGAGTCCTGATATGTTCCCAGGTGGTAGGAAGACCAGTTAGGGGACCTTGGTGCTAGAGCTGGCTCTGCCCTGATTAATGGTGTGCTTTTGCCTTTGTGAGTCTTGCATTCTTCATCTGGAAAAGCAGTCGATGGACTGGGATGATCTTGAAGTTCCTGTATAGTTGTTATGAATCTCGGGTTCTGTAGGTTATATTCTTTATTTTACTTTTTTGTTTTTTAATTGGGCAAAGGTGTTGAGGGGTGGGGAAAAAAAACTCTTGGTCTTTAGAATGGGGAACACAGACTGAAAGTACTCTAAGCTAAATCAGGTCATAGCATTAGGTCCCCATGTTCTTTCTCTGTTCTGAGGAGGCTGCCCTGTAGGGGATAAATGATGTGTATAATATCTGTCATGAGCTAACCTCAGAGGGGAGTTCTCAAGGAAATCTGTGATGAATGACTTAGTTCTCTAAAGCTGTGGTCCCCAACCCCTGGACTGTGAACCGGTACCTGATTCCTAACAGGCCACACAGCAGGAGGTGAGTGGCAGGCAAGTGATCAGTGGCAGCATTAGATTCTCACAGGAGTTGGAACCCTATTGTAAACTGCACATGTGAGGGATGTAGGTTGCATGCTCCTTATGAGAATCTAATGCTTGATGATCTGAGGTGGAGCTGAAACAGTGATGCTAGTGCTGGGGAGCAGCTGCAAAATCATCCTGAAACTATGCCCCTCTCCTCCCCCACATCCATGGAAAAATGGTCTTCCACGAAACTGGTCCTTGGTGCCAAAATGGTCGGGGACTGCTGCTCTAAAGGAATTGTGATTTTCCTAAGAATTGCATAGGTGCTTTTCTGATGGTTTACATTTCCATGGTCCAAGGCAGAGCGTGAGAGAGAGGCTCTTTACCGACCTTTACTCCTGTTCAAGAGTGATGTTGTTGTCAAAAAGAATAGAGGAGGTGTTTCACATCCCAAATAGAACTCATCTTCTCATGCATGCCACTTCCTCTTCTGACTTCCTCTATTAATAGCACCATCCTCCTCCTAATGACCTTGGTTGGAAACTGCAGAATCATTCTTCACTCCCATCTTCAAGTACACGTTAGGTCTTCTCTGGGCTACCCACATTAAATCGCTTCAGTTCATCTTTTTCTTCGTTTTTCCTGGGCACCTGAAATAAAGTCAGAAGCTGAGAGAGTCATGAGCCACTTCCATTTCCAAGGCTCTCCATATATTAAAAAAGAAAGAATTTCAAAACAGGAATATGGATATTCAGTCTGCTTATAATTCAAGAAATTAATGCTTTTGATACACACAATAACACCAAACATCTGTACTACTTGCAAGTAATTACAAGGTCTATGAAAAAATTATTTACTTATTGCTGTCATGTTCCTTGTGGAGCCTGAATTTACAGCTGAATGGTGAGCCTCTCTCACTCCTGTGGCAGTGGCCTTTCAACTGTACACGTAGTCTTACTTGGAGTTCACTGGAGTTTTTTGTTTTTATGAACACAGGGCTGGGCCACATGGCTCCTCTGCCTATGTTCACTTGTAAGATTCACCAGTGGCTCTCCTCTCTGCCAGCTTCCCTGTTCTCATCCATTCTGTATGGTTTTGCAGGATTAAACTTCTTAAAGCCCAGCCATAATTTTGTGATTTTTGCCATTCAATAATCTTCAGGTGTTTGATGAATAAAGATGCACACCTTTCCTTAATACTCTGTCTTAGCTGTTTTCCATGCCTTTCACCCTCATTTTATACAGTAGTAGCCCATGGCTACCCGTGGAGTAAATGTGTACTATTTCCCACTGCTAAGCGACCTTATCCCAAGTGTTGAGTTACCCTTGCTTCTTGCTAACTCCTTGAGGGAACTGAAATTCAGAAATTAATCATTTTTAGGGAAGTGGTTCTATTTTTGTCTGCTCAGCCTTATTTCAGAGAGTCATGGGGTGTTAGCGCTAGAAGGATCTGATTCCTGCCTGGGCCAGCGATTTGGAGAGCTTGTATTTTTAACACACTCCCCTGGTAGATTCCAAGGTAAAATTTTTTGGTTTGGCAACCTATGTTCTAGACCAGCACCGTCATTTTACTGGGTCAGAGAGCCAGGCTCAAAGAGGGAAAGGGATTTGCCTCTGGTCGAAGGATCATGGCCCAACATCGAAACTACAGACTCTGTTCTTTGACCTAGAGAATGTGGTCTCAGGTAATAAGTGTTGACTAAGTTGATCCCATGATAGTCAGAATATATATATTTTTTGGCTAAAACAAGGCAATACATGCTGGTCTTGCATAAAATACATAAGACAGCAACAATGACAAAGCATGCTTACTCTTCACCTAACTAGGAAATTAGCCGATTGTTGAAGCATCAAGAGTGGAACATCTGTATGTGAAAAGTTATGAATCTGCTGGCCCAGTGGCATTCTGGACTGTGAAGGCCTGGAGCAACTGCCTTCAGCATGCAGAAACAGGCGTTAGCAAAAACTCCCCCAGGGTTGCTCATTAGCTTTTTGAGTCATAATTGAATATTCACAGTGTGGCTTATGACCATTAGCCTGTATTTTGCTTTGATTGTTTGTTTTAGGTTTCTGATGGATTTCTGAATTTGTCTTATTTTCCTTTCCTTACAGAAACTCTTCATTCCTTTTTTTTTATTTTTTGTTAAGACAAGGTCTCTGTTGCCGGGGGCTAGAGTGCAGTGGCATCATTGTAGCTCACTGCACCCTCGAACTCCTGGGCTCAAGCAGTCCTCTTGCCTCAGCCTCCTGAATCTCTGGGACTACAGGCGAGTGCCACCACGCCCAGCTAACTTTTTAAATTTGTTGTAGAGATAGGGTCTTGCTATGTTTCTCAGGGTGGTCTCGAATTCCTGGCCTCAAGCAAGCCTCCTCCCTTGGCCTTCCAGAGTGCTAGGGCTATCGATGTTATGCTTGATAATCTGGGGTGTAATTTTTTGCCCATGGTGGCACTGAACAGATGTGGGTTCATTAATCACCACCTGAGCTTGGTGCTTCAGGCTGAGGTCCAGGCTTGCTTGGTCCTCTGATGGCACTTTGGTTAGGGGATGGTGTCAGACCCTTTGCCTAGCTGAGCAGCATACATCAGTGTCAACTGTGCAGTTTGTCTCATATACCCAGGGGGAGGCTGGAGAAAGAGCTCAGTGGAAAGGGAGAGAGTGCTCTGTCCTGCTCCCTTTCCTCCTCCTCCTCTTCCTCTTGGTTAACCACTCTGACCTGTCCTCTGTCGTCAACCTAAATGTCACTTCTACATGGAGGATTTCTCCAGCTGCTTGCACCAGGTCAGGCCCCTGGCTACGTGTCATCATAGTTCTCCTTGTTTTTCTTCTATAGCAATGAAGACAATAAGCATTAACTTATGTAGGCAATGATGTGTGTGACCTCTGCCTCCCCCACCAGACCGTGAGCTCTGTGGGGGCTAAAGCTTTCTCTGACTCCATTTACCTGATAATCCCTCCAGCTTAAGGCTGTAGTCTACCCAAGCAAGCTCCTGCAGCCTTCCTGGGACTGGAGTGAGCAAAGCATTGAAACTTTATGGTGTTCTTTGTGCAAGTCTACACTGCGGTAAGGATTCCCTTCTTCTGAGCTCAGAGTCACCCACAAACACAACTTGAGGGCTTCCTATAGTGGGTAAGACTCGAAGCTGTGTTGCCTAGTGGTTAAGTCGAACATGCGAACAGCTGCCAGACTTGGCTTTAGGTTCTGGCTCTACTACTTTAACTAGCTGTGTCCTTGGAGATTTTCTTCACCTCTCTCAGTTTTAATTTCTTCATTATTAGAAAGGAAGGAGAATACTTGTCACTTCATAGGTTATTATAAAAATTAGATGAAATAAGGCCTATGAAGCATTTTATGCAGTATAAATGCAAGCTTGGTTTCTGTTTTTAATGTTTGGATATCATTGTGGATTTGATGGTAAGCTCTGATGTCTGCTTCCTCGAGACCCAGTCCTCCCTGACAGGGATTGTATTCTAAGCTATAAGGAAAGCAGGAAAATTCTTATGTCAAGATTTGTTTACTACAGGCAGAGGTTGCTGAAGTGAGAAACATACTAGATAGAACTGTGTTGGGGCGTCAGGTGACCAATGCTGTCACCTCTGGCCAGGTGTCCCCTGCAGGTGCTTCCCTCCATGGACCAGAGCTAGATTATTTCCCACCGTTCAGCCAACAGTGAAGCTCTGTGAACTCAAGTTGCTGTAATCTGAAGCTGTCTGAGGACAGGCTGTGGTGGCAGAGAGGGCCAGGGGAGGCAGAAAGGCAGTTTGGCATGGTGATGACGGGCACTTTGGTGTCACGTGACATGGGTTTGGTTCCCAGCTCCACCATATACTAATTGTGTGTCCTGGGGAAAATTATTTATTCTCTCTAGGCCTCCGAGTCCCCAAAGTAGGAAGAATGATGTCAATGGCCCAGCATCATCCCACATGGTAAACTCTAAAACAATACCCTGGAAAGGGTATATGGTCTACGTTGTGTGTGTGGAGAGAATATGCGATTGTTTCCCCTTCATTTATTCCTTCATTATTTCATTTGTTTAACAAATTTTTATCACATGTGTACCATGTGCCAGATTCAGCTCTAGGCGCTGTGGGCGCTGCTGTGACCAAGACAGAGCAGGTCGCTGCCTTCATGTTGCTTAATGATCAGAGTGACTCTGTCGCTGGTGGTGGGGAGAACAGCACTCTGAGGAATGGGACGGTTTTCTTCCCTGCCGTGTGATGTGCGTGCTCTTGTGTTCACTCCCATAGGCCACCTCCTTTCCAGCAGAGCAACTGTGCAATGTGAGTGCAGTGGTCTGGACTGTGGCAAAGGCCACACCTCTTTCTGAACATGTCCTGTGGACAGGCCGGGCATGGTTCCCTGTGCCCTGTGTGAATCACCAGGTGGCTTCTCACACAGTTCTAGGACATAAGAACTCTCATTATCCCCTACTTTACAGATGAGAATAGAGGTTTATAGGGGTTCATTAACTTGCCCAAGATAAAGCAGCTGGTCGGTGGTGAAGGCAGGAGTCACAGCCTGTGACAGAGTCCTTGCCCACTGTGCTCTCCTCAGGCCCGGGGACCGCTGCAGTGTCCCTGATAAAGTCACACTGTGGAAAGTGTCTGATTTAGATAACTTGCACAGCAGCTTCTATTGCTCAAGTTCCTGGTTACATGCATAGGAGATAAGCCTGTCCTTATGCACTCCAGTGGATACCAGGCAGATGGCTGAGGCTTCCTACCAAAGTTATTTATTAATAATGTTTGACACTGTTTTTTGAGGCCAACTCTTCAAACTAGAATTAGACTATAAAACTTCACCAGTAGCTCTCTGCTTTGGATAAATGAAGGTCTACTCTTAATAATTCTTGACAGGGTGGTCCCAGAACTACCTTTAGGGGGCTGTTAGATGCTGGCCAGTGTCTGGCTGGCCTCTCCCTGGGCACTGCAGGTGGCATGCTTTTCTCCAGGCCAGTTCGGTAGAGCAGGACCTGGCCATACTCCTTTGTAGACGAATCCCAGCTTGAACACAGCTATAGATGGGCTGAATCAGAAAAGCCAGGGAAGCTTATCAAAAACAAGTATTTCCAGGCTCTGTCCTTGGAGTTCCTGATTCTCTGAATCAGGGCCAGGACCAGGAATATGTCTGTTTCATAAGTTCCCTGGTGATTTGGATACAGAGCCAATTTTAAGAAATGCTGCATGGCTTGCTATGAAATGGCTGGATATAAACCGAATACTTATATGCACACCCCCTCTCCTCTGCCACTTTATTTTTATATGATTTTTTTTTCTTTAGAACGTTAATTAAAAGCAAGGACTTTGGAATGAAGCAGGCTTAGCTTTCAATTCTGGCACATTGCCAGCTGAGTGTTCATGGGCAGGTTACTTAACTTCTCTCTCCAGACGTAGAGTATTTCATCTTTCAAATGGGGTGGATCTTAATATCTCTTATAACAAAACACAATGCCTGACACATGATTGGTAGCTGTTGTGACAAATACTAGTAATAGTGACAAATCATCCAGATGTCAAAATGCTTGCTAGGGTTCTTGTTCAGTGGGTGGAGCAGATTCAGGAAAGCTCTAGGCCCTGGAGCTTTTGGTGATTTAGAGCCTGTCTTCAGATGATTGCACCAGCCCTTGGACTTTGGGTTTGTCCAGTGCTAAGGACTTAACTGCTGGGTGTTGAGCTTCCTTGGATTTTCTAGTGCCATGGACCATTCAGGATGGTATAAAGTGCAGGGCTCTTGTGACTCTGCATTACTCAGGGTGAATTAGTAGGAATGTGTGTGCATCATATGCTGAGTCCTCATTGCCATTTTGTCTAGAACCTGCCATCGCAGAGAAAGGGCTACCTTATGTCCTTGTGATTACATTGGGCCCACCTGGAAATCTAGGTTGCTCTCCCCATCTCAAGATCCTAAGTCACATCTGCAAAATTACTTTTGCCATGTAGGGTAACATAGTCACAGATTCTGGGAATTAGGATGTGGATATCTTTAGGGGATGTTATTCCACCTACCACACCAACTCAGAGAGCTGTTAGGGGACTGAGAAAATGCCTGTCAAGTGCTTAATGTAGTACATAACACATGTTCAACACTTAGTATACTCTTACTGTAACTATGATTATATTACCTGGGCTAAAGAATGCCACTTCATTTTTCTTCACAATGCTTACGTTCTAATAATATTTTATTACATTTACAGTTGACTCTTGAACAATGTAGGGGGTAGGGGTGCTGGCCCCCTAGCAGTTGAAAATCTGCATATAACTTTTGAGTCCCTCAAAACTTAATTACTGATAGCCTACTGTTGCCTGGAAGCCTTACTGATAACATAAATAGTAGATTAACACACATTTTGTATATTTTATGTATTGTGTACCATATTCTTAAAATAAATTAAGCTAGAGAAAAGAAAATGTTATTAAGAAAATCATGAGGAAGAGAAAATATATTTACTGTTCATTAAGTGGAAGTGGATAATCATAAAGGTCTTCATCCTCGTTGGCTACATGGAAGAGGAGGGGTTTGTCTTGCTGTGTCAGAGGTGGCAGAGGTAGAGTAGGGAGCGGGAGGCAAGCAAACTTAGTGTAATTTTATGCAAATGCATTGTAAGTTCTGTCTTTTTTGCTTTTCCATTTGTCTAAAAATGTTTCTATAGAGTACCAGTTCCTCTTCCACCATTTGCTTTAGCTTCAGCACCTGTATCGTAGAAGCATCCATGTTGCAAAAGAAGTTAAAAGCAGTCTTGAATAATCAGAACCCTTCTGCCAGATTGTGTAATGTCAATTTGTTTTCTGACACTGCTTCCTCTACATCTTCTTCCTCATGATCTAGCACTGGTTTGGAAGCACATATCTCCATCACTGATTTTCTGTTAATTCCTCTGGTGGTGTCTATTAGTTTTTGAAGTTCTCCTGGATTTGTATCTTGAAACCCTTTACCCCCCAACTCTTTTGCCATGTCTACAGTTTCTTTCATGATTTTCTTGATTGGCTCTGTCATAAATCCTGTGAAGTCATATGCAATATCTGGAAATAGTTTTCTCCAGCAGGAGTTTATTGTTTTGGGATTGAGGGCTTTCATGGCTTTTTCTATAATAATGATGGCATCTTCAATGGTGTAATTATTCCAGACTTTCATGGTGTTCTCTTTATCCGGGTTCTCTTCCATAGAGTTGATAATCCTATCCATAGAGTACCATGTGTAATGAGCCCTATGACCCCTGAATTAGAGCCATTGTGTTTGGGGAAAAGTAGACCACTTTGATGCCTTCAGTGTTCTGGGTGGCCAGGGGCATTGTCCAACATATATATATATATATAAAAAAAACTTTAAAAGACAGTCCCTTCCTGGCAAGATACTTCTTGACTTCAGAGATAAAGCATTGGTGGAACTAATCCAGAAAAATTGTGCTTGTTGTCCAGGCTTGATGTATGATCAAAAGGCTGGTAGCTGGTGTTTAAATTTTCCCTTCAAGGCTCAGAGTTAGCAGCTTTATGGAGAAGGGCTTTTCTGATCCTAGACCTACCTACATTTATTAATATATAAAATAATAGTGTTGACCGGGGGTTTACGACACCCCAGATATAACCAGGTCCCTGGGCAGTGTGCATTGCAAGAGATGGGAGAGACAAAGACACGGGCACAAAAAGTAAGCTGAAAGGGTACAGGGAGATCAGGGGACCACCAGCATTCCTGTGAGCCAGGTGGCACTGACTGAAATCTAGCACCCGTTTTTATTCTTTTTTTCATGCTATAGATTACAACGATTTCACGTGAAAAGCTCGTGGGTTACAATGTGTAGAAATTTCAAGTCTCTCCTGATAGTCACAAGATGTCTTAGCTAATTACTCTTTTATCTATAGAAGTGGGAACACATAGCTTATTACTAAGCACAACTATGCCTTAAGGTGTGTACAGATAGTATCTCTGAACTCAGCCGCTGTGGCCCATTCGATGGAGGAACAAAGAGATTGGTACTTCTTATTGGGAGGGTAGCTCCCCATTAACTGAGCCATTCTACTGAGAAGGGGGAGGGAAGGAAGTCAACCTGGTGTTTTTTAAGAGTTGGAGCCTGGCATCCCTTCTCCTGGGCTGATGTTTTGCAATCTTTCTCTACGGATGTGGTTGTCTTTCATGTCAAGCTGCTCTGTGGCTTTTTAGGCATGAGGCCCCTCAGGCTTTAAGGTAGGAGTCTGCTTTGCTGTACTTCCAGATTGCTGGAATGTCCCCCAACTAGGCAGTTAACTTCTGTCCTTATCCCCAGCTCCTGCTCAGGCAGCATTCCTTCACCTCCTCTCCCATGGCCTCAGAAATGGGGTCCCTTTGTGGCATTTCTTTTCTAGAATAGGGCACTTTCATCTGCATTAAAAATCTATACAGGCAGATATTGGTTCTCTTCAGTGACTTTCTTAGTGGTATCCACTGCGTCTTGGTCAGCAGAAACTACTTCTGTTATGTTGACTTTTTTTTTTTTAAAGCCAAACCACTTGCTAAAATTATCAAACCATTTTTTGCTAGCATTAGATTCTCCAGCTTTTGATCCTTCACCTTCCTTTTGTTTTAAGTTGTCATATACTGACTTCACTTTTTCTCGAATCATATTAGAGTCTATAGGTATGCCTTTCTTATAGCAATCCCCCACCCACATAAAAGATGCATTTTCAACACCAGATAAAAAGATATTTTGCAAAAAGTTACAAGGTTTTTGCACCTATTGGTGTAACTTCAGTGACAGCTTGTGGGGAGTTGTCCTGAAAATGGGAGCCTTCGGGGATGTGCTTGCTGCCCAGAACACTGGGGTCCTTAGTGACATAGCAACTGCCCCTAGGCATAGCTCTCCCATCTGGAGTGTACTAAGTGTTCCATAGTATAGGCTTGAATAAGTAGAATAGTTAATAAGTAATGGAATGTCCTTTGTCTCAAGCTTGAGGAAGCAGAAAAGTTATTCTTAGAAACAGCCTCACAGATTCCAGAAAGTCCTGCCCTAAGACCCCGGGCTAGAAGAAATAGATAATGGAAAATGATTACTTGCAGGCTTGACTGGACAAAGGTCTTATGATAATGATTAACGACCCTTTGTGTAGCTAAAGGGGATATGGTATGTGGGCTTCTATACGTAAACACTTACTCAAATGTTTTTTAGTTCTGTTTCTTCTGTATAAATAAAGCTTCTAAAATAAATGCGGCACGGCAGTCTTCACAGACTCCGTCCTGTTCCCATCTGTGTTTTGTCTCTTTATTTCTCATCCTCACCCCCAAACTCCAAGTGCCGCATGTTGCTGGCTGGAACATCTATAATATTAGATATTCCAATCCAGTAATATGGTATGTCTCCCCATTTAGCTAAGTTTTTTTTTCTTAATATCCTTGTTACTGTTTTTCATTTTCTTCAAATGTCCTACAGATTTTTTAAGTTTATTCCTATATATCTTGTATTGTTTTTTCAAATTGTTAAAGTGAATTGGATTTTTCCCATTTGTTTTTAAACTAGTAGTTTCTGGTAAATAGAAAAGCTATTTATGTTGGACATTTTCCTTTTTTTTAAGCTTGCCTTTCCTTGACTTTGGAATACCTCAGATCTCTCCTAGGGAAGCAGCACACAGTAGTAGAAAAACCTTTGGGTTGAAATCATGTCTTTCCCTCTTGGTTCTGTATCTCAGTATTAACAACTGCATGACCTCAATCCAGTTAGTTAACTGGTTCTGAACATCAGTTTCTTTATCTATCTGTAAAACAGGGATCATCAAACTAACTTCATGGGTTTGTTGTGAGAATTAAATGGAATTATATGTGCTAAACATTTACTTAGTCCCAGTCTCTAACTTGATGCACATAATAAATGCTCAATAAATGACTGTTGAATAAATATTGTCAACAGAGAGCCATAATCCCCTGCAAACCAATCATGAGCATTTTCCCCTTGCACTTTTTAA
>CAUYRT010049818.1:0-80613 GCA_963574885.1 Lepilemur ruficaudatus
AGTGAGACCCCATCTCTACTAAAAATAGAAAGAAATTAGCTGGACAACTAAAAATATATAGAAAAAATTAGCCAGGCATAATGGTGCATGTCTGTAGTCCTAGCTACTCAGGAGGTTGAGGCAGGAGGATTGCTTAAGCCCAGGAGTTTGAGGTTGCTGTGAGCTAGGCTGATGCCACGGCACTCTAGCACAGGCAACAGAGCAAGACTCTGACTCAAAAAAAAAAAAGAAGAAGGCTAAAATTTAGGCCTGCTAAATAAACTACCACATTTTGGGGATAGGGGAACTCTTCTTTGCAATGAGGGCCTGGCATGGATCTCCTCATTTAATTCCCTCAGTAGCCCTAAGTGGACCCTGGGTTTCAAAGAGGTTTGGTAATTTTACCACTATCCCTCAGCTTACAAGTGTGGAGCCAAGATTCACAGGGGAAGAGGTGGGGAGGCACCCAGGGGCTTCAAGCCCCTTTCTCCCTGGGCTGGAGGACTTTCTGACAATTCAGGCTGCTGTTCCCCAAACTTGCCTGCTGGGGGAGCTCGTCAAACAGATCTATTTTGGAGCCCCAGCCCTGACCCACTGAATAACGACTGCATTCATTCACCGAGTATGTATTGAACATTTCCCATGTGTCCAGGGCTGAGTGAGAAGGAACAAGCAAGGTAGATAAAGCCCCACCCGCAGGGAGCAACATTCTGGAGGGGCCCTGGAAACTGGGTGTCAGCCCCGGGGCTTTTGTGATCAGGCCAGTGTTTGCGAGATGCCGGTGATAACATGAGACGCTGTGGGATCCAGTGGGATGCTCCGAGAACCTGTCCACACTACCACGGGCACGGCCTCGAGGGCCACGGCGGCACCTCTCAACCCTGGGGTGGCCGCCGCAAGGACCAGGACCGGTGGCCGTAGAACTTCCTGCCCTGCCAAGCCAGCCAGATGCCACCGCTGTCAGGAGGGTTCCCGCTGTCCTACCAAGAGCACACAACAGCTGTTCCGTGCAGGGGGCCGAGGGCAAGGTGCAAGTTCTGGGTCTCCTGAAAATAGCCGCCTGGCCTGGGAGGCCCGGCTCAGCCTGGGTATGGGCCCTGCTCCGCCGCTAGAGCAGGGGATCAGGGAGCGGTGGGGGCTGCATTTGGAGGGGCGCCTCTGCAGGAGCGACTCCCGGGGCGCAGGCTGCGGGAGCTGGAGGGAAGGACTGAGCCACTCCTGGGTGGAGAAGTGGAGGCTGCGGCGGCCTGGAGGCCCGGCTTCACCGCGCACTCCACCGCAGGCGCAGGGGCCTCCCTTTCCACACCTGTGAAATGGGCGCATGCTGCCCCAGCCCAGCGCCAGACGGGGAGGTGACATCGGAGCGCAAGGGGAAGACAAAAGGCGACCAGCGAGCGAAGCGGGAAGCGCGGCCGGGGCGGGGCGGGGAGGGCCGGGGCGGGCCGGGGGCGGAGCTGGGCCTGCGGGCCGCCGAGCCCGACTGGCAGTGGCCCTGCGCCCGGAGGCAGCGGCGGCGGCGCGGCGGCGGCGACAGTAAGTGCGGGCTCTCCCGACTGCGGCTGCCCCCTGCGCTCGGCTCCCAGCGGCTCCTTCCCGGGCCCCTCGGGGCTTCCGCAGGACCCCCTCCGCGGCGCCTCAGGGGTGGTGCCTCTCGCTGTGTCCCTCCTCTCCCTCCCTGCTGGGTCTGCACCTTCTCTCCCCCAAATTCTCTCCCCTCCTCCATGAGACTGGACCTCACCGCCTGGATGTGGGGCCCTGAGTGTGGACAAGTCAGCCCAAAGTCTCCGGAGGGTGGCTGACTCAGTTGGTCCACATTGGAGAGTACGAGGCTGGGGGTGTCTGTGGCTTCTCGGTGATTCCCTGTGCTTCCCAGCCATGCTTTCTGTAGGTTAGCTTCACCGGCTCCCTACCCGCGTTTCACAGATGGGGACATCGAGGCACAGAGGGGAGATTGACTTAGCCAGAATCAGAAACCCTTTGGAACCAGCACCCAGGCTTCCCTAGCCAGGTGCTGTTTTTACGGTGGCCTCAGAGCCCCCTAGTTTCCGCTTCTTTCTGCTGGGGCTGCCCCTTGCTCCCTGTCACCCAGGGAGGGAGCTAGGCCAAGCCCATGGCGGAGGAACACACGCCAGGCCACAGCCAGCTGTCTTGGGGAAGGTTGAGCCCTTCCTTGCCTTTCTTTTTCTAATCCAAAATCCAGCAGCTAGCTTTTATGAAGACTAATAAGACTTTGCTCACTCCAGTGCCCTGGCCTGTGACCCGGGTTAGAGAAAAATCCTGGCTCCTTCTTCAGAAGCTCAGTCAAGGCTGAATGGTCCTCAACAAATAGATGCCAAGAGCTGAGAAGGAGCCCAACCAAGTGTGGTCCTGAGTGACCCCGGGGTTGGCCCTGCACCCACCGGGTAGCTGGAGCCTCTGGGAAGAACCACCTGCCAGTTCTGTGTTGTCCTGCATGGGTCATAATTATTTTTTACATTTTTAAACGCTAATTTAAAAAATGTGCGTGTGCACGTGCTGTCTGGTTAGCTTGTGAACACTGGTCTCCGCCTGGATGGAGGCTAGGAAGAGGGTTTAAAATAGACTTGCTGAGTGGATGCTCTTGGGTATCCGGCAGCCTCCCTCCTGCTGGCTCCGGGGTACGCGCCACCTTGGTGGGTAGAATGTCCTGGTGGTACAGAGCCACTCATTCAGCAAACACTGACAGGGGCCTCTGCACTGCTGCCTTTGCCTCTGCCCACGGCTCGCTGGCTTCCAGCAAGAAGGGTATCTGTGCTTGGAACCACCAGGCACGGGTTCACATTCCCAGCCGGTCCTCCCAGGGCCCCAGACTGCTTAGCTGTGTTATTTCACTCTTGCTATCTGGTAGCTCTGTGACCTTGGGCAAGTTACCTAACCTTTCTGAACCTCAGACCCCTCCTCTTGAAATGGGTCTTAGAGTACTACCTATCACATTATCTGTTCTCAGGCTCAAGTCCAACCTATGCCAAGCACAGACCTTGGCATTTGTGAGTACTGGACTTAATTTTAATTATTGGGGAATTCTTTCTATTTGAATGTGGGATAAAGCAAGGTTTCAGTCTTTGTATCTGAAAAAAAGGGCCAATAATTTCTGTCCTAGCTAATGCCAAAGGATGCTCTCAGGTTCTCCTGAGATAGTAGATAGGATTCTGCACCCATATGAGGGGTGTTCCCATTCCATCAGGAAGAAGGGTCCCGCTGTTGACTAAGGCTCAGCCTCCTATAGGAGCCAAGATGCATTTATTTGTTGATTTATTGGGTAGGGAGGAAGCTACTGGGGAAGTGACTCCGGAGTATCCCATCCTTAGCATTATGGAAATAGTTCCCATTTATCAAGCTGCTGCCATACCCTAGGTGCTATCTGGAGCATGGAAGTAGGCTTGCTACCTCGCAGCCAAATTCAGCAATCAGCCAGCCAGGTGACAAGCCCAGGATGCCGGGGAAGATGCTGATGTTTGTTCAACAGCTGCTACCACGTCAGGCATTGCCAGCCAGTGCTGTTGCATAACCACTGTAAAAAAGGCTTCCCTAGGTTTCCAAATGGGGAAATTGAGGCTCAGAAGCCTGGTGACTTTGCCCAAGGCCATGTAGGCAATAGGTACTGGCAGCCCAGAGTCCTCAGTTTGTCTTAGGTGCCACCACGGATTGGGAGTGGCTGTCTCCTGGTGGGCCCCAGGCAGGAGCTGCAAACCCAGGCTTGGCCGTTTACCTAGCCCGTGACCTTCCGCTCTTTGGACCTGTCTTTCCCCACAAATGAAACAAGGAAAGGGACAAAAGAGGTCCCACGCTGGGTTTGGAGAAAACTCTAGACACCATCAGCTTTTTAAAAATTATTATTTAATTTGGATGCTTTTATTTTTATTTATAATGTTATCATTGAACAAGTAATAAATTCACATGGTTCAAAATTCAGAAGGCACAGATGAGTATGCAGTGAGGTCCTCCCATCCCAGTCTTCCCCCTCAGAAGCAACCACTGTTAGAAATCTGTCATGTATCCTTCCAGAGCTGTTCTGTGCACATACAAATCTATATGTGTGTGTAGATTCTCCCCTCCCCACTTTTTTACATAAAGAGTGGCATATTCTACACACTATCCTGCTCCTTACTTTTTTTCTTACATAAAATTGGAAACAGTTTAGAGGTCATTCTTGGCCCATCAAAGGTCCTAATTCCTTTTCCTATGGCTGCATAGAAATTGGAACACCTTTAGACCACATCTGCCTTCCTGGATTGACTGCCGCAGGCCCCGCTATGACACAGTGTTTTACACCCAGCCTATCCCACACTTTTATGCTGTCTCCATTGCTATTTCCTGGTACAGGTGACCTCTGGGTCACTTATAGTTCTGACATCCTGTCCTTCTCCAAGTCTGATTTTTGTCTTTCTCCCTTATCCTTAAAAATGATGCTCTCCAACCAGTCTTTGGTGATTTTATGGACCCCAGGGTGTAGAGGTATAGTCATTTTGTAGGCTAGGTGAGTCCCCTGCTGTCTTCAGCCCCAGTTTCAGTTCACCTGCCCTGTTTCTGTTTTTCCCTCCCTGCCCCAATAGTGGCCATTGTCCCTGAGGATGACTTTCATCACAGTTCAAACTCCACCTACAGAAGTGCAAGCAGCTCTCTCCAAGCTGAGCAAGAGGCTCTGCTCGAGAGGCAGCAGGACTGCCTGTCCCCTGGCCTGCAGAGGCCCGAGGACCGCTTCAACGCCACCTACATCATCTTCTTCAGCCTGGGCGTTGGCAGCCTAATGCCATGGAACTTCTTCGTCACTGCCAAGGAGTACTGGACGTTCAAACTCAGCAATTCCTCCAGCCTGGCTACAGGGGAGGACTCTGAGGGCTCAGACATCCTGGTAAGGGCGTGTTTCTCCCTCGAAGCAGGTGGGAGCAAGCAGCCTGGCTGGGCTGTACTTGGGTGCACCATCCCAGGGAGGTTTGCAGCATGCTGAGAATATGTGTGGATTAGGAAGCTGTGTGGAGCATAGTAGAAGGAACTCCATTCAGTCCTAAGTGCTTTGTGTTGTGTATGAGGCCTCCCGCCTCACGTGCCAGGGGAGGATGGAGACCAATGAGTCACAATCCCAGCCTTCATATTGCTTACTATTTAACATGGCAAGAAGACACAAATGATGGTTCTGTTCAGCTTAGTGTAGTAAACTCAAGAATCCAGAGTCCATGCCTCCAGGGGTTTGAAGGTGTGGATTTAATACTATTAAGTTCAGCTGTGAGTTACAGAAAATACTAAAAGAATAGTAGCTGGAACAAGGTGGAAGGTCATTTTTCTCCCTCATTTAAGTCCTGTGGGGCCTGCCCAGGGCTGGTATAAGGGTCTACGGTGTCAGGAACCCAGTGGCTTCACCACATGTAGCTTTCACGTCCAAGGCCACCTCACAGTCCAAGGTAGCTGTTGGAGTTCCGGCCATTCCATCGGTAGGAAGAAGAGAGGAAGGAAAGGCCTATCATCTAAGAACACTTCCTGGAAGTAACACACATTGCTCTGCTTACATTCCATTGGTCAGAACTCAGTCATGTGACCATATCAGCTGCAAAGGAGTCTGGGAAATGGGGTCTTTTGGTATAGTTTTCTCCCAGAGAACCGCCTGCCAGCTAAAATGCGAGGTTCTGTAGTTATGGCAGATGGGGGAACATAAATTCTTGGGGATGAGAGTGGTCACCAGGGTAGAGGTCGCTGTGACTCAAAGTGGGTAGATTTGAAGAATGTGGAGGGGACATTCCAGTTAGAAGAAAAAGACTGGTCAAAGGCAGAATGGGAGGGAAGTTCGGGTGTGTGTGTGGCACAGTGAAGCCTCCGGTTTTGCTGCGTGTGAGGCACAGGTAAGAGAAATAAGGCTTGAGATCATAGCCGGGCCTCAAAGTTGTTGCCAGGGCCTTGAATGTCAGGATAAAGAGCCTGAACTGTGTGTGGCTGACAGGGCTGCTCCCTTGCCAGGTGACTTCTCCAAGGCTGGGGTGGTGGGGGAAGAGAGTTGAAGAGAACATTATTCTGACACTTGTTAAAACAGTAAGGGAAACATTATTTAAGAGACATTGTAGTAGAGGAGGGAAATGGAGCTCAGCTCTGCAAAGGAGGAGTGGGGATTTACAGCTGAGGAGCAGGGTGGGGGTCAGTGGAGAGAGATTAGTAAGAGGCAACTTCAGGGGTGGGGGTTCTTGCTGAACTGGCCTAGCAGGATTCTTGCTGAAAGCAGGCCAAGGTCCTGCACAGTTGACTCTTAGACAACATGGGTTTGACAGGTGCAGATTCACTTATATGCAGATGTTTTTTAACAAAGGAGGATTGAAAATACAGTATTCAAGGGATGCAAAACCTGTGTATATGGAGGGTTGACTTTTCAGATTTGGGTATATGCAGGGGTCCTGGAACCAGTCCCCCATGTGTATAAGGGACAACTGTACATCATGGGTGGGGGACAAGGACCTTGATCAGACGTCAAGGGTGGGGGATTCTGGCTCATCTGACTTAGCAGGATTCTTTGCCAAGAGTGGGTTGGGCAGGCTGCAGACAGGCCTGGGAGGGGTCGAGGCCAAGGTCCAGGCCTTGTTGAGAAGAGGGCTCAGAGGGGCCTGACTGAAGTTTGGTTCAAGAACAGTCTTTGTCAGGAGCCTCAGTTTCTGTAGCTGACCCAGGATGGGGTGCTGCCCGCCACCCTGGCTGTGCCTCTCTTCTCCACGGGTGCCTCAGGGACAAGAAGCGAGTATGCTACCCCTCACGTGGCCCAGGAGGTGGCTCACCACTCCTTCTCTGGAAAGCGCCTTGGAAATCTCTGGCCTAACCCCAGGGACCTCTCTCAGTTTTGTGGGTGTGAGTCAGACACACTGAATGAGGCATCTCTATTGTCTGTCTCCAGGACTCTACTGTGGCTACACATCTAACCACCCAGGGAGCTTCTTTAGAAATACCAGTCCAGGCTGGGCATGGTGGCTCATGCCTATAATCCCAGCACTTTGTGAGGCCGAGATGGGAGGATCGCTTAAGCCCAGGAGTTCAAGGCTGCAGTGAGCTGTGATCGTGCCACTGCACTCCAGCCTGGGCGACAAAGCAAGATCCTGTTTCTAAAAAAAAAAACATTAAAAATGCCATTCCAGGCCACACATCCCAAGGATTCGGGTTGAATTAGTCTGAAGGGGGTGGGAGCATTGGTGTTTTTGACACCCCGTGAGGGCCTTCTCTGTTAACAGAGGAATTCCTAGATGCCTCTGGGGGCCGGAGCAGTGGAGCACAAACCATTTCTGTAGCTGAAGAAGTACCTTAGGAATGTAGTGTTGTAGCTGAGAGCCTTGCTACTCAAGGTGCGGTCCTGAGGATCTGTTAGTGATCTGTTAGTGACGTCAGCATCTGCGTGTTTCCAAGACCCTCAGGTATCTGGCAGGCACGGCCAAGTTTGGGCAGTGCTGGCCAGGCTTGGCTTCCAGGTTCAAATCTGCCTGTGTTGGCTGTTAGCTCAGTGGCCTCTGTGCTGCCTCACTTTCCTGGTATGTAAAAGGAGCCTGACGCTACCACCAGCCTCTTAGGGTTGTTGTGAGGATTAAGTAAATTAACATGTGTCAAAAGTACTTAGGGACAAGGCACCACTGTCCAGGGTGCTTTATAAACAGTATTATGGTAATTAGCATTTGAGGGATGGGGCCCACGCCCCTAAGCGCATGCGGACCTGTGTATTTCCAGAGGCGCTGGCTTCGCTGGCGTGCTTTATGATCCACTTTTATTTACCAGTGACTCAAGCGTCCCAGCTTTCTGCCGGCTTCTGTAAATCACCCAGCCCATTGGGCCTCCTCCAGAAGATCCCTGCCTGTCTCAGCCAGCGTGTGTGCACCTGTCCACCTCCTCTGTCCACCACCTGGGCCTGGGGGCAGTCTGCCACGGGAGGGAGGGAAGCCCAGGCCAGTCTCTGGGAGCCGTGAGCTGCCCCCACCGCAAGGCCATCCCTTCCCAGCTGCAGGCACTTAGCATTCCCAGCCCTGCTGCAATGTTTTATTGCCTCTCCGAGTGCTGGCAGGTGCGGATGTAGTACCTGCGCCTGCCCGGAGCTCCTGGCTCTTGGCATCGGAGATGAGAGACCTGTCACCCCTCGATTCATGGGCTGGGTTTGGGAAGCAAGCATGCTGAGGCGTTTCTGCATTTTGTGGGACATTTTTCTTTGCCTCGTTCCTCATTCCTGCCACCCGCCTCCCCAGCTCTTTCCTCCTCTTCCTGGCTTCCCCAGGAGAGGTGGCTGGTCTGCCCTGTCCCCTGAGGGCAGCTTTGGGGGAAGGAGAGGAAGAGTCGGATGGGTCTGTCTCTAGCCACTACCTGCAACTCAATTAGCTGTGGGTCTGAGTGTTTAGGTTTTTTCTGTTTTAATGTTTTCCAGGGATGAATACCATTTGATGGGGAGTCTAACCCAGTAGCAATGTTTACCTAGACCCCTCCCCCCAAAATTATGTCACTTTCGAGGTCATCAGCCTGGACACATTTTGGGATGGTTTGGAAAGCATGCTGCCTGCTGTGCCCTCTCATCTCCGTTCTCTGGAATAGGAACCTTAAATAAAGCCACCACAGGTCTGTTGGCCCAGGGCCAAAAACTTAGAGCAGGAACGGAAAGAGTTGATATGAAAAGATGGCACAGGGGAGCCACAACAGCCGCCAGTTCCTGAGCCGACTCTGAGCCCGCCAGGCTGGCAGGCGGTGCTGACACATTGTCTCTCATTAACCCTGCAAGGCAGGTGTTAGTAACCCTTTTCTTCAGTCAAGAAGCCAGAGGCTCAGAGAGGTTAAGTAACCTGCCCAAAATCACACAGCGGGGAAGGGCTACAGAGAATTTCACGGGGCATCGAGGTGGATAGATGATTACTGATTACAAAATTGGAAACATACTCAGAGAGTGGTGTGCAGGCGACTGTCCTAAAGACAGGGCCACCCCACATCCTGACTCCACAAACACCAGCTTCCTTCCTATGGAGAGCCTGCCCTTAGTCTGGCCTCCTTTTCTAGCCTGAACTCCCAGGCACTGGCTGCCAGGGAGATGCTACTCTCGACACTTTGCTTGCATTATCCCATTTAGCCCCACAGCACTGCCATAAGGCAGGAACTGTTGTCATCCACCACGACAGATGAGGATGCCTCCCCCACTAGTGAATATAGCTCTCTTACTGTACATCCCCAGATGTGCCCCCAGAACTTAGTAGCACATAACAAATATTTCTTGTATTAGTTATCATATGGTTCCATATCCCAATCCAAGATAGTGATGGCATGTCTCTGCAAGGAAACAGAAGAAGATCTAGGGGTCACAATGACTACCATGAAAGGAGTGCTGGTCTTTCAGGTGGCCTGGAACAGATATGAAGTGAGGTTCCTGCCGTAGGGAAGGAAGCCAGATTAGCCTGCTTCAGCAGGTAGGTGGCCTAGGGCATCTCCTCCCCTAATTGACAACCCGTTGGTCCTGGCCCAATCCCTCAGCCCTCCAAAGAAGCAGGATAGCATAACTTGGGAGCTGTCCTTACCACTAAGGGCAGGCATCCCAATCCAGGGAGGAAGGTTAAAAGGAACGAGGAAGAAATAATTAGAAGAAGAGGAAACTAGAAGACAGGTTATCAGAGGTCTTGGCCATGACCTGCTGACTATACCAAATCCCTGCCATGTGGCTTGAACTCAGCCACCACTTGACCCACCATTTTCCTTCATCCACAGGATGTCCTGGAGAGTTAAGTACTGTCACCCCAAGTTTCCAAATGGGGAAACTGAGGCTCATGGGTTTTAGGCCACTGACCCAAGGTCAGTGATAGCTGGGATTTGGACCACTCTGGAGGTCAGCAGAGTCCATGCCTGTAACCAGCACACTCTCTGACCAGTCCACCCACCTCAGTATTCTCCACCCTGGCTGCACACGGGGGTCACCTGCCCCACCACCCAATTCTAATTTGGTCTGAGGAGGGGCCTGGGCACAAGCATTTTAAGTTCTCCAGATGAGGCTAAGGAGCAGCCAGGTAAGAGCCAAGTAAAAGGATACCACACTGGGGTAAAAGCAGCTGTTCTTTGCCTCCACCAGAGCACCCACGAAACAGGCTTAGGCTACATCATGATAGACTTAGGTGAGCCTTCTGGAAGAACTTCCTGCAGTGCAAGTCATCACACCTGGCAGTTGAGGGAAATTTCCTCCTTATCGAGTTAGGGCAGAAAGTCCAAGGAATTGGCCTAGTCCACCTCAGAGAGTGGGGGGCTCCTCACGGGACCTTACAAACAGGTCGGTGGCCAAAGGGTTTGGTGCTCATACATGCTGTGGGCTTGAATGGGTGGCTTCCCCAAGCCCGCAGTCCTGTGTCAGCCAGGGATGGCCTTTTGGGGGCCTTTGCCCTCCCTCTAGGTAAATGCTGCCATTTTCTGGGCCTGGGGAGCCACGTTGGGGTGGTTAGGGTATTGGAGGGCTCCGTGGCTGCCTTCTTCTTCCTTCCCATTTCCCAGGCTCCTGGAAACGGAGAAGCCGGGCCAGCTGGGCCTCAAGGTGGGCGTCTTAGTACCTGGGGTGACACAAAGCAAGAGCAAGTCAGCCATGAGAGCATATGAGAGGCAGCCCTGGCCTCTTCTCCTCTGTGCCGCTGCCTCGCAGCCAGGTGCTGGCCAGCTGGGTGACCTCTCTGTGCTGTATTGGGAGCCGAGGTTACCTGCCCCAGGAGTTTTAAGAGTCAGGGGTCATTTGTTTCTTAAAAGCTCCACCCCTGGCAGAAAGCTGGGTCTGTTCTGTCTCACGGGACCACAGGGTAGCAGGGAGGAACTTGGATTTGGCCACAGAAGGACTCTAGTCCTGGCAGTGCGCTCCCCTGCTGTGTGGCCTGAGAGCAGGCTCTGAGGCCCTGAGCCCTCTGCCCACAGACCCACCTGGCGGCATGTACGCAGTGCTGTAGGTACGGGTAGGGAGGGCAGTCCGACAGTCACGGCACACCTCCACGGCAGCTGCCATGCGAGGACTTCGCTGAACCCCAACATTTGCTGCCTTTACTAAGCTCTTAGGATTTGCTGCCACTGTGCTAAGGGCACTGATGTGTTCATTAACTCAACAGAATTTATTATTCAACCTACTGTGTGCCAGAGGCTTTATTTTCATGATCTCTTTTGGTCCTTACTATAGCCCAAAGACATAGGTATTAATATATTACACCCATTTTACAGAGAAGTAAACCATGGCTGAAAAAGTTTCAGTCGTTTGCTCCCAGGTGCAAAGTAAATGACAACTGGGACTCAGACCTGGGCCCTCTGAGCCCATGCTGTCCACGCTCTTAACCCCTGTGCTTTATGTCAGCGTTTTCAAATGTTTTCAAACTTCTTTTGACCACAATCAATATTTCTCCCGGCAAGACATCTGTGTCTGTAATGGAAACAAGTTTCATGAAGCAGCAGCTACACTCAAAGAAAGAAAACCCCATCTGGATGCAGTTTTCAAGGAGGAGCAAGTGATCGGCAGGGGCAGTGCTGGTTGCAAGCCATGTAGGGTGAGAATGGAGTTTGCCCTTGGATTTGACCTTGTGCAGGTCCTTGGTGACCTTGGAGAACAGCACCGTGGGTTGGGGGGCAGAGGCTTCGAGAGAGCATGGCCAGGATGGGGAGAGACAGTGGGCACGACAAACCTAGGGGACTGTCTCAAGGAGTTTTGCTTTAAATGGGAACAGGGCAGTGAGGCAGGAGATGCAGGGAGCTGTCTGTGATCAGGAAGGGTGAGAATTTTCTGTTCTTTTATTTTTACGATGGGAGAAATAGCAGGCGGCTTGTGTGCTGAAGCGAGTGATCCCGCAGAGAGTGGGAAGCAGGTGAGGAGGCAGAGGGAGCCCAGCCGAGCGAGGTCGTGAGCAGGCCAGAGGGCTCCGGTGCACCGAGGAGGCAGATTCCAGAAGAGGACGCAGAGAGCACACCTTTAGTGATAGAGAGGAAGGCAGCAAAAGATAAAATAGAATAAAATAAAACTCTGGCTGTGACCCATCAAATGGATTTCCTATCCTTTAATGGGCTGCAAGCTGTAATTTGAAAAGCCCCGCTCTGCCTGCTTGGCCCTAACCTCATAGCCATCCACGAGGATGCATCGTGTCCTCACTCTACAGAGCAGGAAAGTGGAGACGCTAAGTGACTTGCTGGTGTCAGTGGCCACTAAGACGAGTAGGCGCTGCAACCCAGCATCAGAGTTCCTGGGGTGCTTGCCAAATACCCACATCCCCAGACCCTGCCCTGCTGACTGCACCCCCCGAGGTGGCCCCGATGTGGCCAGCCGGCAGGGGAACAGGTATCCAGGACCCCCTCCGTGGCATGGGCTGCTGCTGGAGGAGCGTGCACCATTCTGGATGTAGACGACCTTGGCGCTCCCGCAGGCAGATCTTAGTGCCACTCAGATCTCTCTCCAAATGGAAGAGATGTTCAGACTCCCTTTGGCAACCCACTTTTTAAGAGCAGAATTCCAGAGAGTGGTGCTGGGTGAAACTCCCCTCCCCCACCATAAGAGCACATTAAGGCAGGATTTGGGGTGAGCTTTGTCACCCCAGAGAAGGAGGTGCGGGGTGGTCTGGGAGCCAGGCAGGATGGGAGGGGCCCCAGGCCTCCCGCCACAGGGTGTGGGCAAGTGGCTGCCAGTCACTTGGGCTGGCATGGATGGCTGCTCTAAACCATTTTTTAAAAATTAGACCCAAAAGCGAGTCATTTTTTTTTATTCCCTTGTCCACCCTCTGATTCTAACTGCACACCCAGCCAGCGTGCCTTTCCCAGTAAATATCCCTGCGATGGCTTTTTCTTCTGTTTTTTAACTCTTCCTGCATCCCTCCAAGGGGGAGGAAAAGCTCAGCTTGAAACGCTATCAGTCATGCCTTTGGTGGCCTCGGCTTCTCCGTTTATTTTCTCCCCTCATGCTCTCGACCCCCTGGCCCTCCAGGCTGGCGACCGCTCCCTCCCTGCCTTTGATTTCATTTCTTCCTAAACTCGTCTTTAGAATCCAGAGGCGATTTCCTTGACAAATTAGAAGATGCCCTGGACCTTAAGTGTCCAAGTGTCTCTTTAACGTGATTGATTGATCACCATGAGCACCCGGAGAGCAGGGCCCAAGTTAGAATCTCCCCTGAGAAGCCGGGTGCCTTCGCAGCGGGTGGCCAGTCTGGGAAGGGTCTCTTGCTGGCCTCCTGAGGGTCCTTGCTGGCCTCCTGAGGGTCCTTGCTGGCTGCGTGTGTCTGTGCAGCCTGTGGTTTCAGCCCACGTGCACCTCCAAAGAGAAGCAACCTCCCCAAGGCGGAAACAGAACGTCATTGAGGAAGTGCCTGCTGGGGCTGAGGACTCTTTTACCTCGTGGTCCCCAGTGTTTCTTCTACACAGAGTGGCGGGAGCACCCCCAGACCACCTCCTCATTTCCACCACGTCACAGGGCATGGCCCACGTCCCTGGTTGGCAGTCTTGTGCCGCTGATGCATGGGGATCTTATGGGGGCTACAGAAACTGCCCCGTCAGGCGCGGGCTGTGTGGGTAGGTGGGGAGTTTTCTTGGAAGGTTTTCTTCCTCCTTTCCCCCACCATGTGGCAGAGGTCAGGCTGCAAAAGAGGAAGGACAGGCTGGCCTAGGTTTCAGCAGTGATTGAAGCTCGAATCAGCTCATCCTCCGGGACCTCAGAGTCACTTGTGCGTGGGTTTCCGAGATTCCCTGTTTCTCTGGCCCCTCTCTCTGTGTCTGAGCCTCCTCCGCCTATTACGTTTCCAGCCTGAGGATGAGTAGGATGAAAATGAAAGAGACCAGCTTGCCCCAGGTTAGGGTCCTAGGGAAAGTTGGCAAAGGAAGGGCGTGGAAGGGTTGAGAGAAATGATGCTTCCATTGTCTTTGCTCATGGCAGAAGTGCTCTGGCACTCAAGAGAGCTGACTTCTGTTTCTGACTGTTTCGTGCTTGCTGGGCAATTGGAGGTTCTGTTTCTTTCTTTAAGAAATGAGACTAGACTGCAGAGATTGGGGTGGCCAACTTTTTCTGCAAAGGGCCCCATAGTAAATATTTTAGATCCCACAATCTCTGCTGCTCAGCTCTACCCTTGACAATATGTGAACAAGTGGGCATGACCCCAGGGCAGGGTTCCGGTATTTACAAAAAGGCTGTGGGCAGATTTGGCCCAAGGGCTGTCCTTTGCCAACCCCTGGCCTTGGGACACTCCCTTATAGTCCCTTCCCGTGCTGGTGTCCTGTGATCTGTTATAGAGGTACCTACCCTGCTTAATTTTTCTTCAAAGCACTTACCACTGCCTGGCGTGCTATCTGTTTGTGCTGGCTGTCTCAACTACATCAGCAGTTTCATGAAGGCGGGAACTTGAGCCAGATCTCCTATGTCTAGAATATCTAGTGAGCTAAATAAATGTTTGTAGAAGGATTCCCCCGTATCCATACTATCTGGTGAGCTAAGTAAATATTTGCGGAAGGCTGGATTCATCTCTAAGTGTTTGTGGAAGGGCTGTCGTGCCCATGCTGGGTGGGGGTGGACAAGAGGAAGACCTGTCATTGCAGGATTGTATGCCGTGGTCCCGCTTTCGGGGGGTTTGGAATCTCACTCTGGTGTTTCTTATGGTGGAATGATTATTTTGCCCGGAATGCTCCGATCACACCAGAGCAGACTCCCTCTCCCTGCTTGATCAGCTGTGGCCCCTACCCGAGTGTGCCCTGTCCCTCTAGTTCTCCCCGCCACGGCCATCACCCCAGCCTCAGCCTGTCTGCCCCCTCCCCAGGCATGCCCTGCAATCCATTCCCCAAGGCGCCTGCAGAGGTGATCTCTTTGTAAGACATAAGCAGGTACTAGACATACCCACTGTACCAGATAAAGGGGCCTGACCTCTGCGGACAGATGCCTGGGTTTGAGCTGTGTGACTTTGGGCAAGCTGCCTGACCTCTCTGAGCCTCAGTTGCCTCATCTGGAACATGAATCTCCCCTCAGAGAGGTGCACGAAAGGTAAAGACTGCTCAGAACAGCCGAGCATGGGGAGGAATGGCCCAGGGAATGCGTGCCGGTACCAGGTTCCTCAGCTGCTTCGAGCTCTGCGGTGGCTCCCATTGCCCTCCCAGCATAGCCTGCCTGGGCCCCGGCCTCACCTCCTACTGCCCCTCCCCATCCATACTCCACACTCATCCCCGTGGCTGCTCGAACACACCAAACTCATTCCTGCCTCAGGGCCAACAACATGCTGTTCCCTCCATCCAGAATGCTTTTCCCCACACACCGCTTATCCTGTGGGTCTCAGCCCAAACACCACCTGCTTTTAAGAGGCGTCTCTCACTACCCTTGCCAACATCAGTCTCCCCCTTTACCTTCTAGTTTAGCCAATTATTTGGTTTTACTTCTTATTGCATTTATCCTAACTTGCGGTGTTTTCCCCCACTTGCTGTCCACTCATTTTTTGGCCTCCGTCACTGGAGCACAGGTGTCCCTAGCCCAGCGCACACCAGGCGTGCACGTAAGGTGCTCAACCGTTAATTGTCGAGTAAGTGACAGAGCTCTGGAAGGTCAACCGCTGTTCACTTTTGGGTGAATAAATGAACGGATGGATGAACAGCCACTGCCACCTGCCCACCCCTCTGCTCAGTCCACCCCCTCTGTGCCCAGCCCCGACTGTACCGTTGACTGCTCAGCAGCCCCCCGGAGGTCCCCAGTCCCTTCTGAAACAAACCTCTCATTAGCTGCTGCCCGAGACCATCCCGGAGCCTCCCCCAGCCTCCCTCCCCTACACAAGCCCCATCATCTAACCACTCTGGAGCCCCCAGTGTGTCCTGAAAAGGGCTGGGAGAGGGGACAGTGCGCCAGGGTGCTGGGTGGGTGCTGGAGGCAGGGCTCCAAGGAGAAGAGGCAGATGAGGTGGCACAGGGGCGGCAGGGCCCAGGGAGGAGCTTGAGCAAAGGCGGGGGCAGGTGGGAGCTGGGGGCGTGGCTGGGCCCAGGGTGGGCAGAGGGGCGCGTGCGGGCAATGGGTGGGAATGTGAGTCAGTCGGGTGATGGGGAGATGGGGCGGCAGATGGGATTGGCCTGTGGTGAGGGCCAAGTAGGAACCAAAGAAACTTTGCAGAGGGGCTGAGACAGGGAGGTGTCGCTGGGGGTCTTCCTTGAAGGCCTTTGATTTGGGACTGTGACAGGAAGCGGGGAGGAAACTAAGGATGGCGCTCGGGAGGCGCTTCAGGGTGGCAGAGCCAGAGGTGGACTGAGAAGATGGGGGTGGCTTTGGGAATCCAAGGAGGGGCACGCTGGGGGGTGGTGTGTGAGTTTCTCGTGGCTGCTGTAACCACGTACCGCAGACTAGGGGGCTGAAAAGCAAAGCTTGAGGGAAGAATCTTTCCTTGCTTCTTCCAGCCTCCGGGGTTCCCAGCAATCGGTGGCATCCCTTGGGCAGTATCACTGCAGTCTCTGCCTCCGTCTCGGTGTGGCCTCCTCCTCCTCTTACACATGCACTGGTCCTTGAATTTAGGGCTCATCCTACTCCAGTGCGATCTCGTCTTAGTTAATTAGATCCGCAAAGACCCTGTTTCCGAGGAAGGTCACACTCTGAGGTCTGGGGAGGCAGGAATCCAGCCCGCTATAGACAGGGTGGCATGCAGCGTCAGGCGTGTGAGGAGTGGGACCAGGCCTTGGCTATGAGCAGGCTTCAAGGAGGCCCCTGGGGACCCTTTGAGGACACGTTTCCCCAGGGCAGCGGGGAGGGGTGAGGCCCGGCAGTGTGGCCATGGACCACATTTTCAGGAAGTCTGGAGTGAAGGAAAGGAGGGGCCCTGTGGCTGAAGGAAGCAAAGTCAGCACAGTTTTGTTTTTTTTTTAGCCAAAGGGAAACCTAAAAGAGCCTCTTGGCCATCAGAGAAAGAGCCACCAGCAGTGAAGGGGAGAGAGGCAATCCAGGCAGGAAAGGTGAGATTCGTGGTGCGAGTCTCCGACAAGTCAGCTTAGGCTGGAGGAAGAGCCCTTCTCACGAGCGGAGAGGTGTGCTCTAGAAAGCCACACAGGGGAGGGAAGGTGGGGAAGCTCATTCCAGAAGACTCAGGAACTTTGCTTATTTTCTGGCAGGGATTCCAAAGGAGGTGTGAGAAAGGATCGAGGGCTGGGGAGGGCTCTGAGGCTCTGAGAGCAAAATGCACAGTGGCCTCAGGGCTCTGAGGGCTGGTGGGATTGCTGCGTGCAGAGGTCTCATGGGGCTTCCCATCCTTAGGGTGGCTGCAGTGGCTGAGTGTGTCTGGTCAGCATTTTTCCGGGGCTCACCTATGTGATTCCAATCAGGGCTTTCTTCTGTCCTCAGGCCCCTGGCCACCCCACCCAGCCTAGGATCTCCCTGGCCCCTGCTCCCTGCCCAGCCAGCCCTCCCAGCCATCTCTGCCCGGGGCCACATGCTCATTAACTCTCCCGGGCCAGTGCCCCAAACATAGGGCCTTGGAACCCACAGAAAGGACATCAACCCCACCCCTTATGGGGACACTTGTCCTCTCTACTCACCTCCCAACCTGCTCAGGAATGATTCTAGCTGATGCCCAGAGTGAGGGCACCCTCCCTGCAACCTCCCAGGCCACAGAACTTGGCGATCCAAAGGCAGCCAGTTTGCAGTGGCAAACTATTCTTGGCTCAGGCCTGCTCGCTGCTGCTAATTTCATGCCCTTGTGATCCAGGTAACGCTCTGCTGCCTTGAGCTGCCACCCCCGGGCTTGAATCGCTTTTCCTCGCCCCGCAGGAGCCCAGCTGCCTCTACCGCCACGTTCTGGAGGTGGGGGCTGCACAGAGCTGCCTCGCAGAAGCCGCGCAGTGGCACGGGCATCGGGCCTGCCGCAGCTCGTGACTAATTTGCTGAGCTTATTTCAAAGTGCCCAAATGGCATTCAGGGGAGAGGAAGCTTAACCAGGGCCTGCCAGAGATAAACGGGCTCATTTCGGGGCCTCCCTGCCTGAAGAAACCTCTTTACCTGGACTCTGAGCCCAGAATTAAATTCTTCCAGAAGAGATACTTAGCACGGAGCCTCTCAGCGTGGCAGAGGAGAGGAAATGTTCCCCGTCGTAAAATGGGCCTCACATCTGGCCAGCTGGCTCCGGTGGGTTTTTAAATTGTGTGTGAAGAGTGTCTCCCCCTTTCCTGGTGTTAACAACCTGGGCCAGAGTGTAGTGGATGAAAATGAGTTTCCTTGTCGCCATCACAGGTGACTCAAGTGCTCCAAGCCCAGGCCCGACGTGCCTTGTCCATACTGACCTGGCTTCTGGGGGGTGGCTGGCACCTGGCACCCCTGGGCCAGGGTCTGTCCACAGGCTGGGTCATGAGTCTCACCCGCACCCTGGCTTGCACAGCTGGGGCAGGGACTGGGAAGCCTGCCCGCTGCTTCCTGACCACACTGCCCTCTCCCACCGGTCTGCGCTCAGCTGCTGACTACGTCCATCCATTCCGGGTGGCTGGCAGGTGGGGGATGGGCGGTGGGGTTTGAGAGAAGAGATAGCGCTTCTGCGCCGCCCACCCTGAAAGAACTGTGTCTCTCATTGATGGAACCTCAGATCCCAAGAGCTGGTACCTGCTTGCTTTTAAGAAGGCACAGGGGCTCCCAGTCCTGGCCACTGGGGCATCCTGATGACACGCTGCGGCCCCAGTGACAGTGTTTGGGCTCATGCGTTTTACATTTGTAGAGTGATGATAAATGTATCTCTGCCAGGTCCCTGCCCCACCCTGCATCACAAGGTCCTGTCACCAGCATTGCCCAGCTATGTGCCTCTGACATTAGCCTCAGGCTTCTTCTCTGTAAAATGGGAGCAATTCCATCTGTGCCTTGCCCTACAAGCCATGGTAAAAGCACGTGGGCTGGGGTCTGTGCAGGCCGCGTGTAAGCGGTTTTGCTCAGGGTCACAGTTAACTAGCATTCCATGGGGCTTCGTGTCCCTCCCTGGGTTACCTGACAGGATGTTACTGCTACTGGGGGCTGGGGGCTTGCAAGGTGCAGGTGGAGATAGTGGGAGCTCCGGGGAGATCGTGGAGCTCTGGGAGATCAGATGAGACATTCAAGGGGCCAAGGTTTTCCTCTGTCCCTCAGAGCTGGGCCTTGCCCCACCAGGTTTGAGAACTCAGAGTGGTGACTGACAGGCCTTTTTTTTTTTTTTTTTTTTTTTTTGAGAGAGTCTCACTCTGTTGCCTGGGCTAGAGTGAGTGCCGTGGCGTAAGCCTAGCTCACAGCAACCTCACACTCCTGGGCTCAAGCAATCCTTCTGTCTCAGCCTCCCGAGTAGCTGGGACTACAGGCATGCACCACCATGCCCGGCTAATTTTTTCTATATATTTTTAGTTGGCAAATTAATTTCTTTCTATTTTTAGTAGAGATGGGGTCTCACTCTTGCCCAGGCTGGTTTCGAAATGCTGACCTTGAGCGATCCTCCCGCCTTGGCCTCCCAGACAGGCCTGTCTTGTTAGCACCAGGGGCACAGGCGCCTTGGCTGCCGGAGGTTCCCCCAGCCCTCGCCACCTCTCCCCAGTCACATGGGTTGGGTGAGGTTTGTTCAGCTCAGCAGATTCCTGTTTGTGCTGAGGACAGGCTCAGAGGCCGGTTGCAGCAAGTGGACTTGAGCTGGCTTCCTCGGTGGCAGAGAAGCATCCCCGTGTGCCTGTGTCATGCCGTTACCTCCTGTTGGCACGCCCATCTCTCTCCACTTCCATGTCTGTCTGACAGGCTCCCCAGTCTGTCCACCTGCCCTCCTGTCCTCCCAGCATACCGCGTGTCTGCTGTGCTCAGCTCTAGGTTTGCACCTGACTCCACACAGGTGCCACAGCTTCTCGGTCGCATCTGCCCAGCTGCCGGCACAGTGCTGGCACACATGGGCCTGCCATGGGATTACCAGCCAGCCTCAGGGTGTCCTGCCTGGGGCTCACCTGCTGGAGCAGGGAAACCTGCGTTGTCGGGAGGCGTCATCGGCTTGTAGCACCTCTGCCCTGCATTCCCCTGCCTTCCTGCCCTGCCTTCCTGCCAAAGCACCCACAGTCTTTAACCTGCGTGGATCTGTAAGGCCCAAACTGACCCCCAGGCCTGCAGGTTTTCAACAGGCTACATACACAGGACTGCAGTTGCACAGTTCTGGGGGGCGCCATGCATATCACAGCCGCCAGGGTTGTGCAAAGCGCGGCCTCTGCTGTCGCACACAGTGGGCCCCAGTGCTGTCTCCTGCACAGTCTCATCCCTCCACTCCTCCATGGCTGGAGCTGCCTTTGAGGTCCACGTGTTCACCTCTAAAAATGGAGATGGTTGCAGGGAACCTGCTGGGACAAAGAGCCTTTTGAGGGAGCTCTCAGGAATCAGGCCCAAGTGGAGGTGAGCTCTGTGTCAATGATCCCAGAATATTGCATTGCGTGTAATCCACCTATTAACCACATGGACATCACGGATTGCTTTGGAGGAGGCAGTACTGTTACCATCCTAGTCACAAATGTGTTTGAACCTGTGTTCAGAGGTTCTCACATTTCCTTAAGCAAAATGGGAGAAGGTCGCCCCAGCACCTCTTGGAAGCCAACGAGATGAACCAGGAGGGAGGTGCCAGCTGCAGAGCCGCAAAGTGCACGGTCAGGCGTGGAAGGCGGGAGCTTCACTGCAGGGTCCTCTGCAGTAGTCCATCAGGGAAGCAAGAGTGAGGGAAGAGGGGAGCGAGGCAGGGGTGGAGAGTGCAAATACAGGGAGCTACCCTGTGACTAAGCTGGCCACAGCCTTGTGACAAAACACACATGGGACGTCTCCAGAGAAGCCACACGGAGCCACCACATTTCAGAGCAGTTGCACAGGGACAGGACAGGCACGCGGTTTATCTGTTGGCTCCTTTCACCTCCTGCCTCTCATAAGTCAAAGTCCGCATCGTGGGGCCCCCGACCCTTCCAGGAGTGTGACCTGACCACACTCACAACCACGGGCGCAGCCGGCAGTGCGTAGGCCCAGGGGTCTCTCGCTGGCTCCTCTGGTGGCAGTGGCTTTATGACAGGGAGTCACCAGATGGGCAGGGTGAACAGCGCTGGAGTGACACGTAAACTAAATCCAGTTTCCTGAAATCAGCACGTGGTGGTGAGGAAGGGCTGAGGGGACCGATGTGCGCAGCAAGCGTAGCCTTCGTCCCCAGCACACTGGTCTTTCCGTCTGGCAGGAAGTGGTGTCAGCTGTCCCTGTTTTTATCGAGGAACTGATTGTAAGTTGAAACAGGAAGGCTACAATATTCAGCACAATGCTGATGAGTAGGAACCCAGCCACCTGAAATCCTCGTGAATTAGGAGTCTGTTGCGGCATAACAAAACACTACAAACTTAGTGGCTTAAAACAACAGACATTTATTGTCACAGTTTCTGGGGGGCCAGGAGTCTGGCACACCTGAGCTGCGTCTTCTGCTTAAATCCTCACAAGGCGGCATCAGAGTGTCAGCCAGAGCTGCGGTGTCATCTGAGGCTCAGTTGGAGAAGGACCCCTTCCACGCTCACTCGGGTCGGGTTGTTGGCAGCATTCAGTTCCTTGTGGTCTAGACCTGGGAGCTTTGGTTTCCTGCTGGGTGTTGGCAGGGGAACGTCCTTGGTGACTTGGGGTCAACACGGCCACTTGCCTCCTCTGAGCCAGCAAGGGAGAAGAAGAGAGTCCAGCAGGGTGGCAGCTGCAGCTTTATATCATATAACACGGTCATGTCCAGCCGTCTCCTTTGCTTTGTTGTCACAGGTCCCGCCCACACGCAGGGTGCGAGCACGGGGGACAGAGATGGTGGAACATGTCAGAGTCTGCCCCACCACACCTCACTTCACTAGAACTTCCTCACAGGCAAAAGCAGAAAGTAATTGAATAAAAATCTCCACTTAATTCCTTATATCAGGAATTAAGTTTTTTTTTTTTTTTTTAAATTCCACGGGCTGTGCTGGGGCCGCCCACGTCAGAGCTCCAGATCTGTGCGGGTGGAAGGACGGCCCAGGTCCAGGTCCATTCCCCCCACCGCACGTTCTTTGTAAGGCAGAGACACAGGCACGGTCAACAGAAAGGGACTCAGAGTCTTATCCAGTTGTCGATATTCAAAAAGCTTTTCAACATTAAAAAACAGGTTTTTCTGCACACATATCAACGAACCAGAGCATCCAGTTACCTGGAAAATCCTCGCTCCTGGAACATTCAGGGGGCCTGAACCGGCTCAAAGAAACAAAAACAGAGATCCCTCGTCCCTCCTGATAGCCGGTCACAGATTGAGCGGCCGTGGAAGGAAGGGGCATTGCTGGGGGCTGGGACTGGGGCGGTCTCTTCCTAAGGGCCTTTCTCTTTTGCCCCCCTCCCTAGCCCACCCGCCTGACAGAGGCCCAGCCACCGTGTCAGGGTGTAATTGACATCCCAGAGCAGTCCAGGCTCTGCTGAGCTCATCAAGGCAGGGACAATGAGGTGCACCTCCCAGGCGAGAGGCTATTTCTAAGGCTCATGGTTGATGGACCACACTGGCTATGATTATCATTTTAATTGCAAGGCCACCACGGCCTTATATTCAGGGTGCGGATTTCAAAGACCACAAAACACTCTGCAGACTTAAAAGGGGATGGTAGAGTGGCCTGTGCTTCAGACTCAAAGGGGCCCATGACGACCATGACCACGTCTTTCTTGGCCTCTAGGTTGCAATCACACTCTCCCAGAAAGGAGAACTCTGACCCTCTCCTTCAAGGTCAGACTGACATCCCAGCTTCCCTGGGACCTTCCCCAAACCACTGTCATTCCCATTGCCTCAAGCACCTAGCCTCCCCTCCCCCGAGCCCCAACCTGGAACCTCCCACGGGTCCTTTCTCAGCTTTGGCAAACAGCACGGATTCCCACTAGTCTGCTTGTGGTGTTTTAACCTGTTAAGAAAACCTTCACTTTCCATCTTACCCTCCTGGTGGGACACACAGTTCCGCACGGGCAGGAGCCACCACGCTCAGGGGGTTCTTTGGACATTGCCAAGTGCTTTGCACTCATCGTTCTTTGTACCAGGCACGTCGGTACTCAGAATGTTTCCTCGGTTAACTTTCTTAAGCTATCCAGAGTGGGATACCCACACAGCTTCTTTTTTTTGCTTGTTTATTTGAGGTGAAACAGTATAATTAATATAAAGTCCTTGTGTTTAGTACATGGTAAGTGCTGGCTATTATCATTACAGCTTAGAACCCATCCTTACCAACCTGGGGTTTGTGGTTTGCCCGTGAACAGTGATCAAAGCCAAGATTCATCAGCCCTTTCCAGTGTTGTGTTGTGTGTTTAAAGGTGGGTCTATCAAGGCACACATAGGACAGTTCCTCTCATGAGTGGACACTCTCTGAGTTTTGACCTACACAGCTGCCACGCCTCTGCTTGCACTGTGAGTTCCAGAACATTCTAACCAGGAAATTCTTTACCTTTCAGTGGCCTTGTGCACTCTCTCACATCCCTGAGCTGCTGCTGGGAAAATGCCCTTTTTCCGCATGCTGGCCAGCCTAGGAGCCGTTTCCCAAGACGCCTTTGACCTTCTGTAGCAGCCCTATCGAGAGAGCAAATCCAGGGTCAGAACAAAGTTTCCCTCTAGGGAGCAGCACCTGGAGCATGTCTAAGAGGTTTTACTTGATTGCAAGAACGTGAGAGTATGGTTGGGTCATAAAAAACCCATGTGGATAATCCTGCACTTGGGCCGCGGGCCAAGAAGGCTGATCGGGCAGAGCTTTTCTTCGCAGACACGTGTGGGGTCCTGCCCTGTTGCCTCAATCTGTGTGGGGGAGTGTGAGCTGCAAGGCATCAGGGCTCACTGTGGACAGGGACGATGTCCTTGTCACAGCAGGTAGTACAACTGACATCGACAGCTGTTTGTTGAGTGACTGAGTGGTCTTAGTTTGGAGATGGGGTGGGACCATGTCATCCCGTTGTGGGCTCACCCACAGCTCCTGGGTGTCTGCAGACAGCAGGGAGAAGCGCCCCAGAGAGGGGCCCTGTCTCTGCCCAGGGGTGGGCTCTCGCCTCCATCCGAGTGACCTCGGCAGCCTCTCGCTTGTGTGCTTCCAGAACTACTTTGAGAGCTACCTTGCCGTCGCCTCCACCGTACCCTCCGTGCTGTGCCTCCTGGCCAACTTCCTGCTTGTCAACAGGTAGGCCGCCCTCCTCTAAGGCCCCGCCCTCGCCCCTTCCTCCGAGACGCCCCCTCATCCACGCCTGCTTTCTCTGCTTACTTTAACGCTGGCCACCAAAGTAGGAGACAGGCAGCTCAGACTTGCCCACGAAGATCGAGAGGGCAGACCAGCTGCCTGGGGACATTGCTGTGACATCGTGGCAGCAGCCAGTGGGAGGTGTGTGGGGATCCGGAGGACTTCCTCCCTCCTCTTCTCAGGGGAGCCTGTCGCAGTGGCTGCAAGGCCTGTGGCCCCGAATGGTGGCCTGCTGTCCAGTGCTAAGCTGATAACACCGGCCGATGTGTCAGCCACTCACAAAGGAGGTCGAGGGGGAATTTCTGATGTGACATTGGTGAGGGCTGGGAGAGGCTCCATCTGGATGCACCGTGGAAGGAGTTATTTAGGAGATAGACAGGTGAATTAGCGTGACCCACAGACCCCACTGAGTGACTGTTGCTGGCCCTTCTCGATTTGAGTTATGTGGTCTCAGCCACTTCGCCTGCACTTCCCCTACGCTACCGCTGAGTGGTAACAGCGGTGGTTGTGTTACGGTCCAGGAACCTGGCCTCTCCTGGGCATGGCCTACTGAGACCTTAGATCCTTGATGGCAAATCTATTTTTCTCAGCTCTGGTCCAATTGTAGTGACTGCCAGATCTTTGAACAGGATGACTGAACAGAATTCTAAGGCAGGTCAGGGTTCAGGGAGTGTGCCATGGTTGATTAGTGATGTCTGCTCTGGGTACAGGAGGAGAGAGTGTGGCATGAGTGCCTCTTGTGTCCCAAGCCTGAACAACAGCTCAGTCTTTCCAAACATATTGTGCTATAGGGCTATTCCAGTTATCTGTTGTTAAATAATGTGATCCAAAGCATAGTGGCTTAAATCAATAGCAGTAATTAGTATTTCCCATGTTGTGGGGGTTATCAAGGCTCAGCTGGCAACTCTGGCTCATTGTCTCTCCTGTAGTTGCAGGCAGACTGCAGCTGGGGTGGGAACCCATTTGTCTTCATATTCTCTCTCTCTCTCTCCCCGTCCTTTTTCTTTCTCTCTCTTTTTGCTTCCCTCCTGCTCCCTCCTAGTCTCCCTGCTGGCCTCAGGGTGATAGGACTGCTCACATAGTGGCTGAAGGGCAAATGCCCCAAGCGAGCCGGGAGAAGCTGTGCTTTTGCCATCCTGGACTGGGCGTGGCAGTTACAAAGCCCACTCAGTTTTAAGGGGACATGGACTCCACCTCCGGACGGAAAGAGTGTCAAAGGATTTGCACCTGTCTTAAAACCAAAGTGCGGTCTGGAAGAGTGAGGAGAGTGTTGCTCAGATGGGCCTGAGGGCCTTGCAGCCCCTCTTCCAGGCTGCAGGCTGCTGTGCCTCCAGCAAGGCGTGGGCTCCAGGCCACCTGCCCTCATGAGGATGGGCAGGGGATGGTTCAGCAGTTATGGGATGATCTCCAGGGGACTAGCCCACCCAGCCTGCCCTTGACTCTCCTGAGCTCTAGGGCAGGGGTGAGGGCAGCGTGGGGAAATGCTCCCAGGCCTCCAATTGCTTCCAGGCTGTGGGAAGACGGTTTGGGGCTAAGCTGTTTTTTATTTAACGTGCAAGATTGAAGCATCTCCTTTTCTCCCCTCCTGGAGAACCCTGATTTTCTCTGACTGGCTTATCCATAATCGCCAAGTGTTTTATTATGTTAAATCTTCAGCATCATAAGTACTTATGAGGATGATTTACATTGTGGAGATTTATGAAGAAATCAGTTCCCTGAGGTCCTGCGCCCTCACGAGTAAGGGGGTGGAAGAGCTGACAGCCCCTCCAAGGATCTTCCTGGGAATGTGACCTGCCCCAGGCTCGGGCCTGGAACTGTTGTCTAGACGTGCCTGTCCCCTGAGCCACTCTCCCTGCCCAGATGAGAGAAGCAGAGAGGAAGCCAGTGTCCCTGTTAGTGCCCGTGGGACAGGCTTGCACCTAGCACATTGCCTGAAGCTTGAGGAATGTTGGAGACAGCCCTGGAACCCGTAGATGGAGGCTCTGGTGGGAGTGGTTTATGCAGCAGGTAATTAGCAGGCAAGGAGGAAACCCGCACAGGGGAGGGGCCTTGTGGGTACAGAGCCAGTGTTCCAAACTGCATGGCTCTTGGAATGCACGTGGCGTCTGCCTGCGCATCGGCCTCTCCTCCCGCCCTGGGTGTGCCTGAGCGAGAAGTCCTCCAGCTCTCTGCAAGGCCACCTTCCTGTCCAAACCACTAATTACCTTGTAGTGACAGCACACGGGAGGGCTCCTGCTGGACTTCGTCATTACCGGTGGATCTTCAGCCGCGCTCCCACCACGCCGAGGAGGGAGCAGGAAGCAGGCAGCAGCCCCCGCACTGCTGATCCCCTCGCTTGTCTATTCGTACAGCCAGCCAGCATTACCAGGTGCCCGCCAGGCCCTGTGCTGGTGCCAGGGCAGAACAGGCAGGGCCCTGTCCTTGCACCCAGCATGTCCTTTGCCACGTCCTTGCTCCAAGGAACTGGTTAAAACTTTTTGGTATTTGTCCCCAACCTCTCTGCCCACTTGAATTTCTTCAGATTTAGAATTATTAGCTGTTAGGGACCTTAATATAATATTATCTGGTCTAGTCTCTTCTTTTTAGAGATGAGGGAACAGAGGCTCAGAGAGGTTGGATATTTGCCTGGGGTCACACAGCAAATTCATGACAGAGCTGAGCAGGGCTCTGGTCTCCTGACTCAGGCTCTCTGCCCTTTTTGGCTCTTATCTTGGCAGGGAGGGGGTGAAGGCAGCTCTAGCTGCTAGGAAAAGGCAGGGGACCCTGTGTGACAAGAATTGAGGGTACAGGATCACCCCAAGCATCAGGGGTAAGGCTTGACTGTCAGCCTCCAGGGCCCCTGGTGTGCTCTTACAGCTGATACTGTAGGTCCCCAAGGGTCCAGGCGCTCTGCCCGGCTGCCCACTACCTCCTGCCCAGGCCCGAGGCCCCTGCAGACCCTGAAACAAGGATTCAAATGCAAGTAGTTTATTTGGGAGGTGAAGGTGGGAGAGTACAGAAGGCAGACAAGGAAGAAAAGGCGGCCAATATAGGATGCCCTAGCCAGCCAGCTCCCACAGACGGTGACCAGAGCTTAATCCAGCCGGGGAACTCTGGGAGCCAGTGTGGACCACACAACCAAGGGGGACTGGGGTATGTACCCACCCACTTCCCTAGTCGTGATTGGAGATCTCTCAGAAGGTGTTACTTACCTGTCACTTCCAGCCTGCTCCATGGACCAGTGTGTCCTGAAGTGGAAGAGGGAGGGAGGGCATGTGGACAGGACACCAGCTGTGTCCTGTCCGCTTTGGTTTCTGACTGTCATTCCCCAGCTTAAAACCCTGGGCACTCTTGGTAGCAAACAATAGAGACAGAAAAAAGCATTTTCTCATTCTTTTTTTTTTTTTTTTTTTTTTTTTGAGACAGAGTCACACTCTGTTGCCTGGGCTAGAGTGAGTGCTGTGGCGTCAGCCTAGCTCACAGCAACCTCAGACTCCTGGGCTCAAGGGATCCTTCTGCCTCAGCCTCCCGAGTGGCTGGGACTACAGGCATGAGCCACCATGCCTGGCTAATTTTTTCTATCTATTTTTAGTTGGCCAATTAATTTCATTCTATTTTTAGTAGAGACGGGGTCTCGCTCTTGCTCAGGCTGGTTTCGAACGTCTGACCTTGAGTAATCCACCCGCCTCGGCCTTCCAGAGTGCTAGGATTACAGGCGTGAGCCACTGCGCCCGGCCCATTTTCTCATTCTTTAACTGGAAATGAAAGGCCAGTCTGCCTGCAGGCATCGTTGGATCTAGGGGATCTCCTCCTGCCCAGGCTCCATGTCCCCGGGTTCCCAAGTGTCTCCACTTGGCTTTACTCTGTATGCAGCCTCACCGCACACAGCTGGTACAATGGCAGCTAGCAGCTGCAGACACAGTGACAGCAGAGAGCTTCCCTCCACCAGCTTCCGTGCAGCAGTCCAGAGGAGACTTACTGCCCTGTATGGTCACATGCTAATTCCTTCCTCAGCCCCAGTGGCCTAGAGCATGGAACACTCTGATCCATGATGAGCCCAGGCCGGGTCATGTGCCTGTTGTTTGTGCTGTTGGTGTGGGTGACGTGGCCGGCCACCGCCCCGGGACCTCCCCAGGGTGGCTGGGATGGAGGAAGGAGTATTCTCCCAGGGGGAGGGGTGATGGCAGACAAAGATACACACACACACCCCCACCCCCTCCAGGACGTGGCTCTGTCCAGCCTCATTTCAGCTCCCTGAACATGCCTCGCTCTCTCCAAGACACGCGCACTTATGTCCAGATGTGCTTCCCTGTCATCCTCATGGTCCAGCTTAGGTGTTGCCTCCAGATTGCCTTCCGTGATGCTCAGGGCGGGTTCTGTGCCCCTCAGATGTGCCCCATGGTGCCCCGTGGCTTCCCGAGGGAGCACTGAGCACAGTGGAATGAATACCTGTTGCTCTGTCCTGCGTCCAGCACAGTGCTTGACACGCAGGAGTCGCCAGCGCATGTTTGCAGGACGAGTGTGCCCTGGAGCATACACGCTGGCTGACTGAGCAGTGGCTGGGGCTCGGCACACCTGGGTCCCGCCCCAGGTCCCCACAGACTCACTCTGCAGCCTTGAACTGTCCCTTCTACTCCTCGGGCTCCCTCCGGCCCTGACACAGTACCTGCTCCCCCTTCAGCCGGGGACCAGACGGAAACTCAAATTAGCCTGGGGCCACCAAAGCACATTGAAAAAAGACTTTCTTGCTTCTCATGCTCATCATTTCACATCTACTTATAAGCATAGATTTTTTTCTACCTTTCAAGTTCTTCTTTTTTTATCCAAAAGAAAATTTATGTATATGAAATCTGGCTTTTTCCCAGCCCCCTACCTACTGGTTAGCAGGAAAATTAACTAAACATCCAATGCGGTTTAAAGCTTAGTCTAATCTGATGATTTAAACAGCGCCTTGAGATGATGCTCTTGCTCCCTAGAATAAAGATGTGCATTTCTCAGCCAGCCTCCTTCCCTGCCTTTCTCCCCAGGCCAGTGTGGGGTCTGGGAGAAGTGTATGGCTTATGTATAGGCATGGGGTTGGGGGTGTGGAGGCAGGTCCCCTAGGCCTGGGCAGCACTCAGGCTCAGCTGCTGCCATGACAACTGAGACCATCACAGGAGAGTCACCTGCCCTGGCCACCTGTTCCATGCACCCACATTTCCTTTATTCCAGAGGAGGCATAGAGCATCATTCTGAGACATCAGACTGGAGCCAGAGCTCCTGCGCTCACAGATGAGTGACGTTGAGCAAGTTCCTTAACCTCTCTGACCTCAACTTCCTTGTCTATGTACTGGGATAGGTAAGAATACCTATCTTAAGTAGGCAGTGTGAGGATTAAATGCCTTAGCATACAGAGAACACTTAGCAGAAGGCCTAGCACAAGTTAAATACTATGCGAGTATTTGCTGGGATGATAAGGATGTTCTTCCCCAGTGGAAGCTCAGGCCAGTGGCAGGAGAAGCAGGGACTTGCCTCAGAAGTCCTGGCATCCTGTCCTTGAACATCACAGCAAGGTGAAAAGCAGTGTCGTCCACTGAGCGCTGGCCTTGAGCCAGGCACTGCTTTCTGCACCCCCGACTAGTCACCTCCCCAGAGCCCCATCCCCCTCCCCATTGTACAGATACAGAAGCTAAAACCAGAGCCATGGAGTCACTTCTCCAAGGCTGTACAGCAAGTCAGGCGGGAGGGCAGGATTCAGGCGCCCGCCTCCCAGCCGCTGGCTCTCCTGCTTCCCATAAAGTGGTTCACCAGCCCGGCCCTGCGTGGGGGGCACCAGGGGGTGTCTAACTACTTCTGGCATCCTCACCCCAGGGTTTCCGTCCATGTCCGCGTCCTGGCCTCTCTGACCATCATCCTGGCCATCTTCATGGTGATGATTGTGCTGGTGAAGGTGGACACCTCCTCCTGGACCCGCGGCTTCTTTGCGGTCACCATGATCTGCATGGTGATCATGAGCAGTGCCTCTACCGTCTTCAGCAGCAGCATCTACGGCATGACGGGCTCCTTCCCTATGAGGAATTCCCAGGCACTGTTATCAGGTGAGAGCCAGGGCCTGACACCTGGGAGTCGCGCACAGGAGCCAGAGGTGAGCATGTGGCGGCTCTTCCAGAAGAGGAGATGATGTGTGTGCCCAGCAGGTTTCAGCCATCTGTCGTTGTGTGACAAGCCTCCCCAAAACTTGGTGGCTTAGAACAACAACAGTCATCATATTACTCACAAATGTGTAGCTTGGACAGGAGTTGGTGAGGACTTCTCTGTGCTACGTGGCGTGAGCTGGCACAGCTCGAGCTGGGGCTGGAGGATCCACTTGCAAGACAGTGTGCTCTCCCAGCGTGCTGGAAGCTCAGCCAGGGCTGGCTGGGACCAGGGGTCCAGGTTCCTCCCCCTTGGACCTCACCATGCAGCTTGGGCATCCTCGTGGGGTGGTGTTTGGCCTGCAAGAGCAAGCGTATCAAGAGATCCAGGCAGAAGCTTTATTTCTGACTTAGTGACAGAAGCCACATGGGATCACTTCCACCATGGTCATAAGCTCACCTAGACTCAAGACAGAGGCACACATCTCGGTGGGAGAGTATGACAGTCATGCTGGAAGAAAAGCAGGCAGGAGGGGAGATGTGGTCGCAGCCATTTTTGCAAACGTGGCCTGCCCAGAGAGCAGTTCCTAGAACCGGCCGCCCTTCCCTCCTTCTCCCCATGGCCCTTCTCCTAGTCCTCTTCTCTTCTCTGTCTCTTTCCTTCCCCTTATCTTTCCTTCCCTTCTTTTCCCCTTTCCTTCCTTCCTTCTATCTTTTCTTCCTTACTGATTTTATAGATGACCTGCTATGTTCCAGAGATTCAAAGATGAACAAGACTTTGTCCTCTCGGAGCTGGTAGCCTAGTGACTGGACTCCTCTGTCCCCCGAACTTTGGCACTCCATGGGCATGCCGTGCATGACGCGGGCCAACCCCTCCAGCTGACATTCGGTGCTGGTGCCATGAGCCTGTTGCGGGGGGGCCTTGGCAGTGCTGTTCTCTGAGCTGGAGACACACAGTCTCTCACCCTGAGGGCCCTACAGGGCGAGAAGGAGCCAGGTCAGTAGGTAAGCGGGTGCTTTCCCGGAGAGCGCGCTCCCTAAAGCCAGACTGGAGGCTCAGCTGCTCTCTCTGTGTCCCGGTTGTGCAGAGGAGGTCCCTAAACATTTGCCCACTTGGGAGGAATTTCACAAAGAACCTGCGCTGTGCCCGTTAGTTAATAACACCAAGTAGTATGTGGCCAGGATGGCGAATACCTTGACAGGGGTGTATCCCTTCCCCACCCTTCATAAGTCACTAACAGATCCTTATCTTCCCTCCTGAGCCTCTAAATCCTTCTCAGCACAGCACTTGAGGCAAGTGCTCTCAACGGATCAGAGTCTAGATGTGAGCTTCAATCTGTTTGCCATTTTTGATGTAGGATTAGGCTTCTGGCTCTATCCTGGGAAGGCCTTGGGCCTAAAATAAAATAAGATGAAAATGCACTCATTGCTAAATTTCCTGAGTAAGGTCGACATGCCCCTAGCGATGCTTCAAGAAGGGCCACCGCAGGTAGGATTAAATCCTTCTGTCACCCCTGGCCTCAGAAAGAGGTTCTGATCCCTTCGTCTCCCTCCAGCCTGCTGGCAGAAGATTTGTCAACACAACTTCAGCCTTGCTGGCCACCTCTCCAGGAGCCAGTGACAGACACACCGTGTGTGTTGGCAGGTGGCTCTCAGGTCCATCTGGCCACCTGTGGATCTTCCAGGGAAAGGGAGTCTCCTGTGAATTTTTCAGAAAGCCCATTTTTGAAAAGGCAGGGAAATTTAGTACTTATGCTCCAACTTTAATGTCCCTGGGCCCTAAACCATTGTCACCCTTGTGCAAAGCCCCCATGGGTGCCCAGTGCCACCTTGCCAGCCCCACTTGTTTGTTGTCCAGAGGAGCCCATCTGTGAATTCTGCATGTGCTGGCAGCAGAGGAACAATTCATTCATTTGGTGCTGATGTTTTTTTAAATCCTTCATTTGCATGTATTTCCATAACTGATGAGATAAAAGTAGGGAGTTGTGAAGGATGAGCTCCTGGAGGCCTGGCTTGTTGTTGATGATAATATTGTAAATTCTCTGCAAGTTGGAAGGAGGGAGAGGAAATCAATAGGCAGTGACGTTAAGATGTGAAGATCTCCCCCTCGGGGCGGCTGGGGAAAGTCTTACTGAGTTTAACCCCAGTTCTTACAAACCGTCCAGGTGGGGATTACAGCTTCTCAGAAGTGGGCACCCTCTTGGCAAAGGGTTTACCCCGTCACTGCTGCTTTGATGTGGGAAGGACAGAAACAGCCAGATACCTAGCTGGGAATCAGAGTGGATTTGTTTGGTGTTTGGCACTTCTTGGCACCAGGCACTTTTCCGAGTACTTTTTATGTAATAATCCTTTTAATCTTCATAACAGCCCTAAGAGGTGGGATTTAACATCTTCATTGTATCGATGAGGAAACGGAGGCACAGAGAAGTTAAGGGTCTTGCCGAGGGTCACACAGCGAGAAGTGGTAGAACTGGGGTTGGACTGGGATGGCTGTTCTGATTCTAGAGTTCTTAATCGCTATGCTGATTTTCATACCCTTGCACTTCCTCAAGTCCCACTCTCTAGCCCCACCCGGGCTAACAGAACTTACGCTGGGAAGGTTGGGGGAAGGATCGTCCATCAGGACCAAGGGCTGTTCCCTGCAGAGCCACAGAGACGTCAGGCAGAGCATGGGGGTGTTGCACAGTGATGGTTCACCAGGGTGTACGAGGCCTGAACTGCCCCCTCCCACTCTGCCCCGTGCCACAGGGAGCGGGAGAGCGGTGCCAGGTGACGCTGCCCAGAGGCCATGCCGCGTGCACCAGGGTGCTGTGTGCTGCCGCGGTCAGCCTGCCTCCGGCCTCGCTGGGAACGGATAGTCTCATGCTCTGAAGTGGGCGAATTCGTCCAGCCGGTCAATCCGGCCTCTCCGCCAGGCCCTCCCGTATGGATGAGAAGGGTCCCGGCCTGTAGCAGTGACCTTCCGTTCATCGTCCCTTTTCCACGGCAGTGTGGTTTCAGGTGATGGGTAGGACGAGTGTTAGCCCCAGTTTCCAGACAAACACACACAGGCAGAGGAGAGAAAGTGATCCGCCCACACGCATCCCAGCGCTCCCACGCCACTGCCCTCTATTAGGTAGCAGGTAGAGGTGTGGTGGCCACACCGTCACACGGGTAATGTGTGTCAAAGCCCTTGGAAAGAACATGACACGTGGCAGGGTGGCTACATGCTCGTGTGTGTGAGTGTATGTAGGTGTGCGGTTGTGTGTTTGTGAGCACTGTGCATGTGCATGTGTATTCACATGTGTATAGTGCTGCAGCTGCCTGGGGGTACAGGATAAGTTCCATGAGCTCATGGGAGGGTAATGCAGTGGGAGTTTGTAGCCAGTGAGGGCTTCCCCAGAAAGGACAGCCTGAGGGCCAGCCAGTGAACATTTGCTAGAACATTCCCTGAGCTTCTTTTGCATTGGTTGGTGGGTGCTTTGGGCCAACCACAGAGAAAAAGAAATCCAGAGCTCTTTGACATTTCCCACCCCTAAATCTAAAATTTCAGACCCCACTAGAAGAACAGTAAAGGTCAAGAGTCAGCCAGGGTAGCTCATGCCTGTAACCTAGCACTCTGGGAGGCCAAGGCAGGAGGTTTGCTTGAGCTCATAAGTTTGAGACCAGCCTGAGCAAGAGCGAGACCCCATCTCTACAAAAAATAGAAAAATTAGCCAGGCGTGATGGTGTGCGCCTGTAGTCCCAGCTACTCGGGAGGCTGAGGCAGGAGGATCACTCGAGCCCAGGAGTTTGAGGTTGCAGTGAGCTATGATGACGCCACTACACTGTAGCCATTGTGATAGAGCAAGACCCTGTCTCAAAAAAAAAAGTCAAGGTTCAGAGGTGAAACTAGGAAGGGAAGCAGACTGGTGGGGTACCCCAGAGGCCAAGAGCCACCCCAGGAGCAGCCTCTTAGTGAGTCGGACAGAGGGAAAGGGAAAACTGCACCCTGGGAACCTCCAGAAACACAGGGCTGTGGGCTGCCTCCACGTCTCCATAGCTTCGGGGTACTGTAGGAACTATGGCATTTTTCATATCAGAAAATTTTTATTTTGGTCTGTTCAACCCAAGCAGAGAGCGACCACGGCCACCCACCTCCTCTCCCACCCCTCACCGTCTCTGCCTTGTCCTCTGCTCTCTGTAGGAGGAGCCATGGGTGGGACCGTCTGCGCCGCGGCCTCGCTGGTAGACCTGGCAGCGTCCAGTGACGTGAGTGACAGCACCCTGGCCTTCTTCCTGACGGCTGTCATCTTCCTGGGGCTCTGCATGGGGCTGGTCCTGCTGCTGCCCAGGCTGGAGTATGCCAGGTGAAGGGCCCGCCGCGCGCTGTCCACCCGTCCTTCTCTTGCGTGCGGTTAGAGCTGGGCGGTCTCCACTTGCACCCTCCTGCCATCTAACCAGGCTCTGCGCTGGGGTCCTTGTCTGTGGCCCGTCCCCCACTGGAGGATGCGTTCCACGAGAGCAGACCCTTGTGAGAGCTTTGCTCGCTGCTGCACCCCGGGGCCTCGAGCTGTGTCTGGCTCGTAGCAGTTGCTCAACAAATGGGCCTGGCCAGTGGCCCCGAGAAGCTGGGTCCGTGCTGTGCCCCCCCAAGCAGCTGAAGCCTGCAAGTTTTAGGACAGGGAAGGCAGGCGGTAGAAGTGGGGCCCGAGGAATAGTAGTAATAAATAATAACAATAGTCCCATCACGGAGCACCCCACTCCAGCATTCGCTCCTGCTAGCCGGATGTGTTGCATCCCATCCAATGCTCATGCTCCCCTGTTCCTCTTAGGGGACAGCTCTGTTATTTATTATTTCCATGCACAGCTTAGAAAACCAGGGTTCAGAGGGCTTACATTACTTGCCTGAGTCGCAGCCAGTAGGCAGCAGAGCCAGGATTTGACCGTGACCCCAAACCTGTGCTTTTACCCACCCCCTGCCTTAGGGGGCTTCTTTCTGCCCCCCGGGGCCTCTTTTCTTGTGTTGAGTCTCTCTTTTGCTTTCTCTCCCCAGTTCCTCTTTCTTTCTTGTTGCTCTTTACAAACACATCCCTTGACTTTCTCTGCTGTTTCATTCTTTCCAAAGCATTCTCCTATCCATTATCTTATTTGACGTAGGTAGAGCAGGCGTGACTGTCCCCATGCTGTAGGTGAGGAAACTGAGACCGAGAGCAGGCGCGGTGACTCCCCGTGGTCCCACAGTGTGTGAGCCGCAGAGCTGGGCAGGGATCTCCTCTGGACTCTGTCCCATTCCAGGGGCGCCATGTTTTGTGGTGGCACTGAGCTAAGCAGTTTACGTGTGTATTCTTTGCGCATTATCTACAACAACTTGTGCAGTTGTTATTGTGTTTTCCCACTTTACAGAAGAGGAGAGTGCGGCTTGGGGGAGTTCACATGTGCCCCAGGTCACTCACCTGGTGACTCACAGGCAGGGATTTGAACTTGGAGCTACCTCTTCCCAACAGATCATGCTGCTTCCCCGGCTCATGACTGCAAGTCCCTTTCCTCATCATTCATTCCTCCCGTACCTGTGAGGAGTCACCTCGCTAAGCCCCAGGACCCCGATTCCCGGGGTGGGTTACTTTCCCCAGTTGTAAGATTGTCCGTCACTTCAGCTGGCCTCAGCAGCTTCGGGGCTGTCATCAGAAATTGTCCAGTTGTGGCTCCACGCTGACATCCCCATGATTCTTGGGCTCTGCCTGGCTTGCTGTGCCCCCAGGCACTCTGGACGCTGCCTGATGCCTTGTCGTTACTTATTAAATTATTTTTGAGCTGGACGTAGTGGTGCACGCCTGTAGTCCCAGCTACTCGGGAGGCTGAGGCAGGAGTTCAAGGCTGTAATGAGCTATGACTGCACCTGTGAACAGCCACCGCACTCCAGCCTGGACAACATAGTGAGACCCCACCTCTAAGAATAAAAAAATAAAATGAAAATTATGTTTGAAACAGTGAATAAGCGTAGAGGCAGGAGGATCCCCCACTCCTTGTGCTGTTTTGCTGTGTCCTATTTCACAGTGATTTGGGTGGGTCTGTTTCCAGTAGGGGGGCCAACCTTCTCTGTTTGCCTGGAGCACAAGGAGCTCCCAGGACAAGGGACTTTTAGTACTAAAACCAGGACAGTCTCAGGCAGACCAAGATGGTCAGTCACTCTAGTTTCCAGTCTCATTTGGGTGGGCCAAAGTCCTTTCCAGCCAACATGTGAGACCAAGAACACCCAGGGCTATGCTGTCCCATGGAAGTTTCCGTTTCTTTGCTGATTGAAACATAGGTCAAGATTCTAAATTTATAGATGCTTATCTGAGGATGGAGCTCCTGGAGAAAGCTCTGCCCCGAGGGCTGCCCAGACTAAATCTTACATAAAAGGCTGCACTCGGTGCTGTACTTGGAAGGTTGAGATGAGGCAGTAAGATTTGGAAGAACTTAGGAGAAAGAACTTTGACCGGAGAAACTTGGTGGAGAGCTTCTCAGAGCAGACTTAAGACAAGGACCTAACCCTGAGTGGAGAGGGAAGTAAGAAGATTCCTCTCCCTAGATAGTAATTGTGAAACTGCACGGGGTTCAAGGCCAAAGCGCCCCATGCAGCCTCTTGCAGAAGAGCCATTCTGGGGAGGAACCCTCCTACCCTCTTGCTTGTCTGTCAGCTCGTAGGATGGGAGAGCTGGCAGGAGCTCCAAAACCCCATGGCCCTGTCAAACCTCCCTTTCAGAGAAGAGGGATGAAGCCCAGAGAGATACATGCCCGGCCCAAGGTCACACAGGAAGGCAGAGGCAAGGCTGAAACCAGAACCCAGCTGTCACCAAGCTACTGTTTCCCCCCACACACATACACCAAGTCCTTCCATTTGAGCTGTTAATACAGTGAGCCTGTGTCTCTTGGTTGTCAGATCCTTGAGGCCCAGAGAGGTTGAGTGACTCAGATACGGTCACACAGCAAGGCAGAGTGATCCACACTTTCTCACTGGTCAGAGTAGAAGATTCGTGACATTCAGTGTTGAAGATGTGGGGAGAGGACACTTTTATAGGTTATTTATCAGTTCTTTCAGCAATTGTGTGTTTGTTTTTTTGTTTTTTTTTAAACAGAGTCTAGCTCTGTTTCCCCGCTAGAGTGCTGTGGCGTCAGCCTAGCTCACAGCAACTTCAAACTCCTGGGCTCAGGTGATCCTCCTGCCTCAGCCTCCCAAGTAGCTGGGACTACAGGCACACACCAGCATGCCTGGATAATTTTTTCTATATATTTTTAGTTGTCCAGCTAATTTCTATTTTTAGTAGAGACGGGGTCTCGCTCTTGCTCAGGCTGGTCTCGAACTCCTGAACTCAAATGATCCGCCCGCCTTGGCCTCCCAAGCAATTGTGTCTTGAAGGGCTACTCTGTGCCTGGGGTTTTAGCTAGAAACAATCAAACGTGGTCCTTGCCCCAGGGACCTGTCTTCTGTCAAAGGAAACAGGTGACAAACCAGTAAACCAATTCAATGATTGTAGATTGGAGTCAGTTTTTGTAAAGAAACAAGTGCTCTCACGGAGATTAACGGAGCAGGCAGGTTATTCATTTAGGCTGCGTGAGTGGTCTGGAGCAGAGATAAATTTGGTAGTACCTATTTGGAGAGAAGTTTATCAATATCTATCAAAATTTTAAAGCTGCAAACCTTTTAACCCAGCAATTTCCTCTTCTAGAAATCTGTCCTACCAAAATACTAGTGTGCGTGTACAAGGATTTATGTATAGGGATATTCGTCTGCAATAGTGAAATACATTACGTTATTTGTAATAGTGAAAAGTTGGAGCCAACCTAAATGTCTATCATTAGGGGAGCAGTTTAATTGTATATCCAGTGAACTGTCATGCACAACACAGCAGAGGGACAGAGCCATACGTTCCTCTGTGCAAGGACGGCCGCGAAATATTGTTCTTTAGGCAATTCTGTGTATGCATTTACGAATAATAGTTATGCCATGTTTTAGACTTACATAAGGTGTATATATGTATTATTTATATATTTAGGCATTATATTATTGCAGGAAGTTTTATAATATGTATAGTTTGATCCCACTTTTGCTTAAGAAATATAACTGTGTGTGGTGTTTGCATGTATTAAATACATGGAATGATACATACCAGATTGTTAATGGTCATTACCACTAAGGAGTGAGATCAGAAGGAAGTGGGAAGAAATGAGACTTCTCTTTCGACTTTGTCGTTTTTCTTTTGTGTTATTTGGAGTCATTTTATCAAGCATGTATTACTTTTGTAATTCTGAAGTTTTGTGTTTTTAAATGCTGTTTTATCTCTATCTCCCCACTACAAACATTACAAAAACAGGTGAGCCATGACCAGGAACAGGGTGGCTCACGCCTGTAATCCGAGCACTCTGGGAGTCCGAGGCAGGAAGAACGCTTAAGCCCAAGAGTTTAAGACCAGCCTGGACAACATAGCAAGACCTTGTCTCTACAAAAAAATTTAAAAATTAGCCAGGCATGGTGGCACATTCCTATAGTCCCAGGTACTGGGGAGGCTGAGGCAGGAGGATCATTTGAGCCCAGGAGTTCAAGGCTGCAGTGAGCTACGATGCACTTGGGTGACAGAGACCCTGTCTCAAGATAACAAAGTAACAAAACAAACAAAAAAAGCAGGTGAGTCAGGACTCGAGCCCAGACTTACCATGTGGTGATCATTGCTGGTTTCCTCTGTCCCTGTTCATGGCACGGCCACCACCCCAGAACAAGGGACAGGAGTCCAGCCTGGCAGGTAGGCCAGGGAAGTGCAGGCCTCCTCTGGCCACCCTGCAACAGCATGTAGCACCCCAGGGAACCCGGGCCTGGTGGGCCATATGGGGCTAGGGCTTTACATGCTGGGCCCGAAAGTTCTGTTCTGGGCACCCGCCCCCAGCTGTGCTGACTCTGAGGTCTCTTGCTCCTTGTCCCTGGAAATCCCAAGTGACCTGCTTTATGGTGGCCCTCTCTCCTCCCTGCAGGTACTACATGAGGCCCATTTGTCCAGCCCGCCTGTTTTCCGGTGACGAGGAGCTGCCCCAGGACTCCCGCAGCACCCCTTTGGTGGCCCCCAGATCCAGTGACTCCCACATACCACCCCTGCGCCCCATCCTGAAGACGACGGCTAGCCTGGGCTTCTGTGTCCTCTACGTCTTCTTCGTCACCGGCCTCGTCTACCCCGCCATCTGCACCAACATCGAGTCCCTGGACAAGGGCTCAGGCTCCCCGTGGACCACCAAGTTCTTCGCCCCCCTCACCGTCTTCCTCCTGTACAACTTCGCTGACCTGTGTGGCCGGCAGCTCACGGCCTGGATCCAGGTGCCCGGGCCCAAGAGCAAGGTGCTGCCAGGGCTCGTGCTGCTCCGGACCTGCTTCGTCCCCCTCTTCGTGCTCTGTAACTACCAGCCCCGTGTCCACCTGCGGACGGTGGTCTTCCAGTCCGACGTCTACCCCATCCTCTTCTGCTCCCTGCTGGGGCTCAGCAATGGCTACCTCAGCACCCTGGCTCTCATCTACGGGCCTAAGATCGTGCCCAGGGAGCTGGCTGAGGCCACAGGGGTGGTGTTGACCTTTTACTTGTGCATGGGCTTGCTGCTGGGCTCGGCCGGCTCTGCCCTGCTCGTGCACCTCATCTAGGAGGGGAGCTGGAGAACATTGGTGCTGCCGGATGCTTCGGAGCCTCTGCAAGATGGGGAGGCAGAGCCCAGAAGGCTCGGGGTGTGGAGGAAGGGGCTGGAGTTTCACTTGGTGCAGAGAGCAGAGCACATTCGGGCCTCGTCTCTCCCAAGATGCCAGCGAGCCATGTCCAGGCCCGTCCCGTGCGAGGCAGAGGCATTCCAGACGGGTTAACAGAGCACTCCTGCGACATCTGAAGAAGACACAGTTACAAAGCAGGGGTATCACCGTCATAGCTGATGGTTAACATTCCGCCTTCTCCATAGCCGCTCAGGAAGGTGTGGCCAGTGTTGGACTCCGAGTTGTTACAAAGCCAGTGCCAAAACCCAGCCGCAGGCTCTATGCATTCGTCCAGCCTTGCTCCTTCCAGCTGACAGCAAGGTGTGAGAGAATTCTCAGCCCTCTCTACCCTGAGGAGACCCCCGGGAATGGAGGTCCACCGGATGGCCAGTATTCAGGCCCCTTACCCAAGTGTGAGCAGATCCCTGCATTCTGCGGGTGAAAGACCACACACCAACCAGACCGGAAAACCCAGGAAGACAGGCCTTCTATAAACAGGCTTCATTCCAGAGGGACCGGAGGGACCAGAGGGCCTCCCTGTGCTAGGGACCAGCACGGCAGGCCTGGGTTTTCAAACAGGTCCTATGGCCTGGCAGTCCGTGGCCTGGGTCAGGGCAGGGAACTTCTGATCTTCATGTTGACGGCATCAAGAAGTTGGCCCTTGAACAACAGGTCAAGGCCACTGGTTCAAGGGCATAATAAATACTTGCGTATTCAGTGTAAGCCTCAAGGACGCCTATATTAGTCAGGGTCTTGGCAGGCAATGGCATACTTAGATTGGGTGATTTGAAGATATTCTAAGAGCAGGTGTAGGAACACCAAGGGGGTATGTATTCTATCTGAGAACTAGTCACAGTGAGGCCATTCTGGCCCAGGCCTGATGTGGGGGGAGGAAGGAGTCCTAGAGCCCAGAGATGTGACCGTGCCTGGTGATGCACAATCCAGCCTGCTGTCACCCCACAGGGGGTAGCTAATGGGCAAACTCCCTCCCTTCCTCCTCTGATCCCCTCCGTTCCCTGTGGCTTACACCATGGCTGGCAGCAGGTGGAGAGTGGACATGGGGGCAGGGAGGGGTCCGGCCCAGGGTCTCATCCTTCGTGGGGCCAGCGAGCATCTCGGCTGTCATGGGTTTCTTCGTCATAAAACATCAGTGGCGCTGAAGCTTTGATCCGCAGGATTAGGTGTTGCTCTGTTCCGGTTTGTTCTGGGTAGTTGTGTGTGATGAAGCTGCTGTTTCAAAGGATGACTCCTGGGCTCTGTTGTCCCACCCGGGAGACTCTGGACCTCTCACCTTTGCCGGCCCCTGATGCAAATAGTAATTTACATTTTTCAGATGCCTTGAAGGCTCCCACAAGGCTGTTCCTTGGGGCAGCAGGCTGGCTTGGGAATCAGAGAGAAAAGCACCAGATTGGACCAGAAGTTCTTAAGAGTCTTGCAGGAAGAACAGAGCTTGCCCCTAAGAAGCGGCAACCTGGAGAGCTGTAAATCAGCCCTCTCTTCCTCTGCAGGAGCTCGCTGGCTTGGTGGAGTCCTGCAGAGGCTGATTAAACCGGGAGACAGTCAGTAATCCACCCAGTGGCAGCAGTTGATGTTCCCCACCGTCTCAGTCTAGCACACACTCCCTCTCCTTGGCCCGAGAATTGAAGAGAACACCCTTGAAAGGGTTTCTGAAACTTGATACCTACAAAAAAAAAAATTCTCCCCTCCCCCCTTTGCAGGAACATGAAATCCCCCCCCCTCGGTTTTTTTTTTCACCAACTTTAATGCTGCAGATGATTTGGGGCATCGGTCTCGCTGGTGACTCGGTTTTAGAAATCGGCAGCGTGCCTGCTTTCAAGTAAGCCAGCACTGTCTGAGCTCGGAGCTGGGGACCACCCTGAGCCATGAGGAGGGAGTAGTGGGGGTCTCGGGCTCTGCTGAAAGGGGGTGGCTTTCAGAGAGTGGAGGAGGCATCCCTGTGCCAGCGATGATGTGAAGTTAGCGTGACTGCGGCGGAAGGGGTTGGCCGGTCGTGGTGATGCTGTGACGCCAAGATGGGGACTAAATCCCGCCAGGGTGGCTGGGACCAGAGAGGCAGCTCTTAGTTGGGAGGGGCTGGCTGCTTGGCTGGTGGGGGGGGACCCTCTGGGCTTTTGCCCACACCCCCTTGTTACTCGCCTTAGTGGGCATTTCACAAAGGACCATCCCTTCCCAAGGAGGAAGGACAATGACAATGCATGTCCAGGCGGAGGGGTGGCCAGGGGACCTCAGGCATCCTTATGCCCCTTTCGTTATGAGAGCAGTTCATGGGGACCAGCTACTCTGGGTCTCAAGTCTCACGAGACCCGTTGTGAACCCACTCACCGCCTTTGTCTAATAGTTCTCTGATTTAATCCCAAATGGCAGTTTTTAGGGCATCATACACACTTTTATTTTCCTCCTTTTTTTCAACAAAAAAAGCCAGACAGCCCCATGAATGGACTCTTCAACTAGTGGATGACAGGGACTTCTAAGAAAATGCTCATTCCTAGGTGCATGAGGCCATGAGGGAACTTGAACCAGGGGTGGTGTTACTAGCAAATACTCCTCATCTCCCACCCAGTGCCCCTGGGAGAAGATCTGGGCCCCCTAATCAAGCTTGGAGGCGATGTGGGAGGCAGAGCCCAGCTTCTGAACCGATGTCACCCTTTTATAGAGAGCTCCGAGTAAAAGAGAGAGGTGCAAACCTGTCGACATCTTTTATTCCAGTTGAGTTTAAACTGAAAGCCCAGCGCTTATCTCAACTACATGGGCTTTCTGAGTGGGAGTATCTAGTGTCTATGTTGCCATCATCACTTCCTTGGTGGCAGCATTGTCAGTGCCAGTGTTGCCTAGGCCTGTGTCACTGTTGCCCTTCACCCACTGGCTGAGGCCAGCCCGGTTCCCAGTCCAGCTTTGACCCCGGCAGGATCCCAGACAGAATTTCAGCCTCACCGGCAGGTGTAAGCTGAGACTAGGCACGTAGCCACAGGGCCAGAGGCCAGGACAGACTTTCCATGCTGCCTCCAGATTCCTACCCTGTGCCTGGCTGTACCTACATCCCTTCCCCATCTGTAGGTAAACACGGTGAGGCTCGGAGAGGTTACGTAACTTTCCCAAGGTCACTCAGCTACCAAGTAGGAATCAAACCTAGATCTTCCTAAACTCAGAAGTCCTCACCCACCCTTCCCTCTTGCCTCCCAGGTTGAGCCTGGACTTCCCCCTTGGTTCTTTACATCTGTCACCCCTTTTCCTCGCTGTATGGCCTGAGTGGAGTTTTGTGCTAAGGTGATGTATTGCCCAGAACTCTGCCACTGGCCCTGGCCTGAGTTTATCTGCCTGGTATAGCTGGCCAGGCCCCTGCTGGACTGTGCCCCACAGATCCTGACCCTGGCCCACGTTGGGCCCAGAGGGTATAGGGTCTTGTTGCCCCCTGTCCAGTCCCCAGACCCTGCCCCTCCCGGTCCTACTTCCCCTCCTCCCCCACACCAGCCCCTGCTGCTGAGTCACCCCAACGTGGCTTGCTGCTGATGGATCTGTCTTGGGACAGCAGGTTGGGGGATAGTTTTGAAGGTCAGGGAGTCTTGCTGCCAGCCCTGCCAGGCACTGGCTCTGTGAGTCAATCTTCCTGAATCTCATTTCCTCATCCATAAAAGAGGGATAATAGTAAGTCCCAGAGCTGTGACCATCTGCTGTGCCACTGAGACAGTGAGTCACCCCAGTCATGCCCACTCCCCAGCTCACGCAGGCAAGAGCTGCCCCAGGGCTCACAGCCTTTGCAGCAGGTGACTCAAGGGCACAGTGCACACCCTCTGCTCCCACCCAGGCTTCAGCCACTCAGGAGGTGTGAAGGCAGCCTCAGCCTGAGATGATAACCTCAACTTTGGGCTGGACCCCAAAGCAGAGTGACAAAGATGGCCATTGCTCTCCGCCCCCGCAAGACTCCAGCCAACTGACCCACGGCCCTATGCACCCCACTAAGAACAGTTTCTGCCCTTGACTGAAAGTCAGAGGAGCTCCAGGGCCACGGCACGGGGCCAAGGAAAGGACAGTCACGGCTCCAGGTGCCTGGGCAAGGCTGGAATGCTGGTCTGCCACCCTCCTGGCTGGGTCACTTTGGCCAAGTCTTGATGCCTTTTTCTCACGTCTAAAATGAGAAGCATCTCAGGGCTGTAGAAAGGATTGACTAATTCCCAATGTTGTATGTGAAAGTACCTGACACATAGAAGATCCTCAGGGAATTTTCCTTCCACTTTTTGCTGCTGCCTGGACAGTTTGTTGCAATGCCCAGCTGCATTTCTGTGGCAGGTCATACATTGTACCTGCCGTTCAGCGCACCTGCCTGGCCCCAGGCCTAGGACCTGATGCCTGTTTGACTCCCAGGCACCTTGCCTGGGTCTGCCTGCCCAGACATGCCTAACCTGGGGGCAGGTTGCACCGGGCAGAAAGCTGAAAGTCTGAGACCCCAGACCAAGCTCTGCTACTCACTTTGTCCTTTGGGCGAGCTGCTTTACTTTTTTCTATGCCTCAGCTGGAAGACTGGGCATCCCAGTACCTATCCTAGCTCCGTCATGAACACATAGCCATGAACACGGATGCCCTGTAGAAACTGGTCGGATTCCAACATGGTCACAATGACAGCCTGGGCTCTGGAGTCAGCCTGCCTGGGTTTGAGCCCTCTCCACTTCCTGGCTGTGTAACTGAAGGCAAGTTCAACCCCTGCCTCCATTCTCTCGTTTGAACAATAGGAGTGATTGTAGTACTGGCCTAATATCTGATTATTATGATATACTGGAATGCATATGAAGCATTTACAATGAAGCCTGGTATGCTATAGACTGAATGTTTGTGTCCTCCCAAATTCATATGTTCAAATCTTAACCCCCAATTTGATGGTATTAGGAAGTTGGGACTTTGGAAGGTGATGAGATAATGAGCCATAGCCCTCATGAACAGGATTAGTGATCTTATAAAAGGTACCCAAGAGAGATCCTTCACCCTTTCTTCCATGTGAGAACACATCATGAAGATGGCCCTCTGTGAACCAAGAAGTGGGTGCTCACCAGACACCAAATCTGCTGCAGCCTTGATCTCAGGACTTCCAGCCTCCAGAACAGTGAAAAATAAATTTCTGTTGGATATAATCTACCCAATCTATGATATTGTAGTTACAGCAGCCCAAATAGACTAAGACAGAAACTGGTACCAGGAGTAGGGTGCTGATGTAACAAATACCTAAAAATCTGGAAGAGTTTTGAGGTGCAGGTAGAAAAATCCTACATAGCCATGAACAGGCCTTCAAAGGCTGATAAGGGACCAGAAAGAAAAGAGGAGACCTTGGAGTTTAGAGAAAGCCTCAATCAGAGAATTCCTAAGTAATCCTCAATAGAATGTTGGTAGAAGTGTGGACAGTAAAAGTCATTCTGATAAAATCACAAACAGAAATGAGGAACATGTTATTGGACAATGGAGAAAAGACTTATTATAAAGTGTCAAAGAACTTGGCTGAATTGTGTTTGTCGTCCAGTGTTTTGTGGAAGGTAGAATTTGAGAGCAATGAAATTGGATGCGTACCCAAGGAAATTTCTAAGCAATGTTTTGAAGGTGTGGCTTCGCTCCTCTCGACTGCGTATAATAAAATGTGAGAGGATAGAAATGACTTAAAGATGGAAAGGTTAAGCAAAAAGGAAGCAGAACTTAAAGATTTGGAACATTCTCAGCCTATCCATAAATTGCAAAAAATGAGAACACTGAGGGTGTGGCCAAGTGACTCTTTGATCAGGAGATTAACATGGGCCAGTAGTCTGGCCTGGGTTGAGAGGCCAGAGACTACAGTGCTCAGGTTCTGCAGGTCACTGCTGGCTGTGAGCTCCTGCACAGGCCCTGCTTCTGTGGCAGGACAAGGATGTGGTCTACATCGCAACAAAGGGTGGTGCTAATCGTTGAGCGCCTACTGTGGTCAGGCTACGCCCGTGTGCAGTAACCCTGCCAGGTAGGGTCTGTCGTACCCAATTCACAGAAAAGGAAACAGAAAGATTAGGGTCAGTAAGAGGCCATGTTGGAATTCAGGTCGGGGCTGTGAGACCCCAACGCCTATCTTTCCTCTCCACCCTGCTGCCTTAGAAGATTGAGAAGAACACTTCCAATTTAAATGGTTTGTCGATCTGGGGACTTCTAAGGCACATCCTGGGTGGGTGGGGCAGGGAGGGCAAGGGGTAGGGTCTGGATTAACTTGGCCAGTGCAAGTGGCAGAGGCCACCCAGCCTGCCTCGCTGCCTCTACAGTGGCACTGAGGAGTCACTGGTCAGCAGTAACCAGGGCTGCAGGTGTTGTAGGCACTTGAAACATAAGGTTGACGATGGCAAGGGCCGGGTATACAGAGCCTGTGATACAGGCAGAAAACTGCACCACGTGGACCTCACATGCCAGATGCCTCTAGTTTGTCCTTGTTGGCATGCCAAGGAACCATGGGGGGCCCACCTTCCCAGATTTGGAGAGAGGTAAAGTATGAGGTCTTAAAATGAACACATCACCTATTCCTGACTTAAAATGCATGCCTAGAGCTGAAGGGGGCACTGAGGTCACCAAGTCCAACCTCTGCCTCTTGGCAGGACCACACTTGGGCCACTGTAGACCAGCTGGCTCTAGGCCTGTACCAACCAGCAGGTTCTTCCAGACTGAGTCCCGGAGGCCCGCAGAGGCTGAGCATCCTCAGTGCTATTCTTCTTTTATTTTTTTTAAGAGACAAGGTCTCACTCTGTCGCCCAGGGTGGAGTGCAGTGGCTATTCACAGGCGAGATCACATATCACTACAGCCACGGACTATTGGGATCAAACAATCCTCCCACCTCAGCCTCCCAAGTAGCTGGGACTACAGGTGTGCACTCCCATGCCTGGCCTTTTTCTTTTAATGATATATAACTCTATTTTCCAAAACTAAATATTAGTGAAAAGAGCAGCGTTGTTTTCCATTTTTTATTGATACATAATAGAGGTACATATTTTGGGGGTTCATGTGACAATTTAATACATTCCTATAATTTGTAAATATCAAATCAATCTAATTAGGATAGCCATCACCTTAAGTACTTTTCTTTAGGCTAGATACATTCGAATTATTCTCTTCCAGCTATTTTGAAATATACAACAAATGATTTTAAACGATAGTCACCCTACTGATCTGTCAAACACTAGGTCTTATCAGTGCTGTCCTTCTTACACTGGGAAGAGCCCCCATGTTAGCGCCCACTTCTCACACACTGACCCTAGACAGGACATGTGGCCTCCTCTGCAGCGATCTCACCTGACAGCCTCCACTGGTACTGCACTGAACTCAGTCCTGCTCCCTGGAGCTTAATGAGGACAGAATGTTCTAATGCTTCTGGATTTCCCATGTCCTTCCTACTTCCTCCTAAGACCCTTACATAGGGCTTAAGCTGGGGTCCCTGGGTGGAATGAAGGATTCATGGAACCCCCGAGATCATATGCAGAAGTTTGTGTGCTTCCCCTGGGGAAAGGAGCCATCGCCTTCATCAGATCGTCAACGGGGTCTGTATTCTGAGAAGGTTTCAGAGCCCTTGGGTGCCAAGCTACAGTAACCTGTCCCTCTACAGAGCACAGTGCTTAAAACCGGGCTGCCTGATTTGGAACTCTGACTCTATCCCTTATTAGTCAGTGACCTTGGCAAGTTTCTCAGTCTCTCCATGTCTCAGTTTCCTTATCTATAAAAGGGGTCAACAGAGAGTCTATCCTCATGGGGTTGTTGTGAAGATTACATAAGCAAATCCGCATACAGCTCTCCTCCAGGCTAAATGATTACTTCTCCTCCTCACTGCCCTGTGAGGTGGGCAGGGCAGGGGTTATCCTGACCACTTTTTGATGCACCTGATCCAGATGTAGCAGGTCCTGCCAACTGGCCAGTGAAATAAATGCAGATGGGAGCCTGCACACTGCTCTCAGAGGCAGGAGAATTCCCTGTAGACAAGATGGGAAATAAACGAGATCTTCCAACAGTATCAGTCCTGGTCAAGTAGTGAGAACCAGTCATAAGCCCACAGGATGCAGGAGGTGTCTTGAGGCATGAGTCAGAGTCCACACATCTGAAAGGGGCTGCTAGCACCCCCACAACAGCCTTCTTGAAGTTCCCTGTCAATGTGATTTCTAGAGAAATAGAGGAGCTACTGCGTATTGAGCACCGTGAACCAAACATGTTAATCTTATTTAATCCATTCACTCACACTATAAGGAAGCATCATTATCGCTATGTTTTATGTCAAAACTAAGACTCAGATACACAGCTGCTAAGTGGCAGAGCTGAGATTCAAACCCACGTCTGTCTGACCCCAGGACTGAAGCTCCTGATGACAATTACTATAGCAGCTATCCTCATCACAGTCACTTGGAGCACTTGGACAGCATAGATTGCTGTACCCACCACCAGAGTTTATGATTCCCTAGGTCTCGGACGGGATGCAAGAATTTGCATCTCCAGCAAGTTCCAAGGTGGTGCTGATGCTGTTGGATGGGGAACCCCACTTTGAGAACCACTGTGCTGGACTAGCGTGATGAGTGGTTGTCAGGAGCTCACACCTGGCCCAGGGAGAGAAAGTGGAGGCTTCATCTGCTGCTATTCCAGTTGAGGGCTCAGGACTGGAAAGTCTTCAATGAAGCTAGTGCATTGTGGACACTCAGCCTTGCTTTAAAATGATCACAGATTCAGGGCAGAGCCTTTGCATTCTAAGAGCCAAGCTCATCTTCTTCACCATGCGCCGCCCCCCACCCCAGGTTGGCACCCAGCGGCTCCACTCCCCACTTGCAGTTTTCCCACCTGCTCGCTTCAGCTGAGGCCCAACACCATCAATATTCAGGCGGGAGGGGGAGGGGTGAGAGAGGGCGAGGGCTGGGGGGCAAGTCTCCAGGCTTGGAGGTGGCAAGCTGGGGTGCTGTGTTCTTACCCCTCCCAGGCATCCTTGTAACTGGGGAACAGCAGGGTGGGGTGTGAGGCCGGCTCCTGCCGGGGTGGGGTCACACCTCCTACCTGTTCTCAAGAGCTCATTAGCTGCTCAGGTGATATTCACTGTTTTTCATTTTGCTGAGTCTTTGCTGAGACTTAAAAAGGGAAATGAGCCATTACCAAACAGCAGCCCTTTTCTGAAACAGAAACTGAACTGACTGCAGTTTCTAATAACGCTTTATGAGCTAAGAATGCAGAAGTCCGGCCTTGCTTTACCCAAGTCGCTTTCCAGAAGAAAGCTGGGTCTGGCTCGCCTTCCGCTTACAAAACTCTGGGAGAAGGAGACGGGAGGGGTTAAATGCCAACATGGCCAGGCCTGTGGGTGCCACACCAGTGGGCATTTAATAGCTGGCCCTAGCCCACAGTGAAGATGTCTGGAAATTTCTTTGCTTTTTGCTGCCCAAGATCCTCAGTCTCTCTCTGCCCTGTTGGGTAAGGACCAGCCACCTCCATTCTTTTTTTTTTTTCTTTACTCTGTCATCCAGGCTGGAGTCCAGTGGCACAATCAGAGCTCACTGCAGCCTTGAACTCCTGAGCTCAAGTGATCCTCCCACCTTAGCCTCCCAAATAGCTGGGACTGCAGGTGTGAGCCACCACACCTAGACTCAAATCTTGAAATAGGAAGAGTCAGGATTTCAAGATTGCTCTTTCTTACACACCAGAGGAGGCAAGAAAAGTTTCATCTTTCTCTGCTGCACCCCTTTTAATAAAAGGATTTGTTCTGCAAATTTGGATTCAGTCAAAAGGCTGCACTTAAGGACTTAAGGCCGCACATGTGGCCTTAAGTCTGCAGGTTCCCCACCCCTGGAGGGATCTGGGCAAGTCACTAACCTCTCTGTGCCTGAGTATCTTCATTTGTAAAATGAGGGTATTAATCTTGCAAACCTCAAAATTCTGATCATGTGAGAGTGCCTTATAAACTGTAAAAAGCCTACAAGATAGCATAATAGCTCTTGTTGTTATTACATTGCCCTTAGATCTATTCACAGTTTATCCCAGGAAGGACCAAGGGGATGTGACAGCATGGAGTTCACAGCCCTTTCCCCTTCTGGACCATGCTCTGGATACCTGGGACACCTGAATCCCTCACCCACGTGGGCTGGAACCTGCAATGAGGGCCTGGGCAGCCTTTTCTTAGATCCATGCCCCCGCAGGCAGACTGCTCAAGGCACTCCTGGGTGTGAGGGGTGGCTGTTTGCAAGTGGCGCAGAGTTGAGACATACAGGTTGGCTATCCTCACTTGTGCATAGGAGACCCCTTTAGATGTAGGACTGAGCAGATCTTTGAGAAATCAGAGAATTCTAGATTCAAACCTGACCTTCCAGGTTGTTACAAAGGTATATGTGTCAAGGCAGAAAAAGAACATATTTTAAGTCTGTTACTTGATTTACACTTTACTAATACATATTGAGACACATGGTGCATGGGCCTCCAGTTGTACTCTTGTCTTAGGCCCCCAGATGTTCTTTTTTATTACTGGAAGTTTGAATTCACTTCCTTTGGGCCAGGCAGACCTCTCATTTTCCTCTTTATTTGTGCCTCTCCTCATATTTCTCTCCCCTCTGTCTTCCTAAATACTCAAAGCTGGGCCTTATAGGATACATAGCCAGGATTAGTGGAGATTAGTAGAGACATTAGCAGCTCCCTTCTTTTCTCCCTCAAACCATTTCCCACCCCCTAAGGCATGGAGACTACATGATCATAGTAAAAGCCAGGAGCCTCCATCCTGGTATCTCTGAGGGTGAGGGTGGCAGTGGGGAACAGGCCCTAGATGGCTACCTAGGTTTTTGTTCAGAGAACGGCTACAGGAAGAGTGATACTGTTTGCCACACACACCCCCCCCACCACCATCTCCATCCTGAAAGGGTGCAGGGCCTCAGCTGGCAGGGGGTGAAAGTCGGTCCATGGAAGGTAGTAGCCAGTGACTTCAACCACCATGAGTTGGATGGGGCTCCTTTTGGTATAGAACCTGGATCTCCTAAGGCTTCCCTGTGCCAATGGTGTCATTTTACTATATTTTACTTCATGTAAAACCCTTTACCAAGGTCCCCTTCCTACTCAGACACCATTTGTGAGTGCAGAGACTCTGATCCAGAATGGGGTCGCTTGCCTCTGAGTTAAGCCTCCCTTACCCCAGAAAGTAAGACAAGAATAGCTACTCCCACTTGCTTCTTTGGGTCCTGAGAAGATACAGCAGTAGTAGTCGAGCAGCTTTTGGTGCACATCAAATCCTGCTAAACAGTTCCTCTCACCTGTGCCTGAGATGGTTCTAACGCAGAGAAGGAGGGACACAAGGGAAAAGGTGAGAGGCTTGTGACAGAGCCACTGGGGGCTATCCCCTGCTCCCCACCTGACCCACAGACCCTAAGAGAATCAGAACCAATGCTGCATAGTGCACATGAATGCTGGGGGCTCCAAGGACTACTGTGGCCACTGTTTCTTCAAGTGTGGAAGAGAAGTGCTGGTACCGTGCTGGGTGACTTTAGATGCTACCAGGCAGACCATTAAACAACACAGAATCTCAGTGTATGGAAGTTCTTCCCTTTTCGATTCTGATTACCTGCAGGAGAAACTTTTAGTTTATTGCTTGAGTTCTTCGACATCTTGCTAAAACTCAATATTCTGTCTTTTTAACAAAAAGAAATCAAACTTCAGTTCCAGGTCTTGCCCACTAGAATGGAACAATGTTTTGTTTTTATTTGCATTTCTTTATGTGGTTTCTTACCTTCTATTTGACAGGTGATATTGGTTTTCCATTAAAGTAATGATATACAGTTTTAAAAAGTAAACATAAGTAAGGCAACTGAAAAAGCAATTAAAAAATACAGGTGGGACTGGGTGCTGTGGCTCATGCCTATAATCCTAGCACTTTGGGAGGCCAAGACAGGAGGATCACTTAAGGCCAGAAGTTCAAGACAGTCTGGGCAACATAGCGAGACCGAGTCCCTACAAAAAATAAAAAAAAAAAAAATTAGCCAGGCATGGTGCTGAGTGCCTGTAGTTCAAGCTACTTGGGAGTCTGAGGCGAGAGGATTGCTTGAGTCCAAGAGTTCAAGGTTGCAATGAGCTATGATCATGCCACTGCACTTCAGCTTAGGCAACACAGCAAGATCCTGTCTTTAAAAAAATCAGTTGGTTTAGCAAACTTGGATATAGCAAATACTATTTTTTTCTTAATATAGCAAATATTATTCAAGTTTATCATTTTATAGGCAAAAGACCCAGGCAGGAGTCCTCAACCCTCAAAATGGTGTCTGACATATTAAGAAGAATATAGACAGCCGTTTCCCTTGAAACCCAGACAGTTACAGGCTAGGTAAGCTCCCCCTTCCAAATTTAGGACCCCATTATCAAGAGTCCTCCTGTTGTGGTTCGTGTTTTCAGTATTTTCACTAGCCAAGAAAAGTGAGAACTTCTTGGGCTACTAATTGTCCTCTTTACGTTTAGGGCAGAAACCTGACCATTTTTCAGAGGCAAAGGGCTTCAGCAGTGGAGCGAGCTGTAAGTGGTAGAGGAGAGAAGAAGAGGTAAAAACAGAAGTGAAGTGTTACGTAGGAAGTAGAAGACATAAAGCCAAAGCACCTTGAAGATTTTTTAAAGACTTAAAACTCTGGAGAGTGGTAGAAATGAATCCGAGAGATTGTCCCTGTCTCTTATAAAGTTCTGACCAAAGCCAACTTGTTACAACCACTATGACAATTTGCCCACTAACCTCAACCAGGTCCTCAGTAGTTGCCAAGCGCCTGGCTAAGACTGGACATCCTCTTGTCAAATCTCACAAGAAGCCTTTAAATTAAAATCCCAGGCTCTGCAGTTGCACTGCTTGGGTTTGGAAATCTGGCCCCAGAGAGCTGTGTGAGTTACAGCAAATTAAACTCTTCCCTGAGCCTCAGTGTCCTCATCTCCAAAATGGATTTAATACCTGCCTCTTAGACTTCACTAAAACGTTTATCAAGGGTAGGAAGTAAGGAACCAGTAACAATGTCACTTATTATTGTTCACTATTGGTAGTATCAGTACCAGAAAGTCAAAAAAGCTTCCAGAGGTTATCAACCTTTAATATCATTCAGAAAATAAGATTAAGTGTCCGGTTTATTGGAGCCAAAGCTTGAGGATGGCCACCCCAGAGTAGTATAGTCAAGTTGCCTAGAATATACACTCCAATTAGCAGGAGTTACAAGTGGGTTTTTAAGGAAAGAAGAGGCAGTTCCTAAACTGTTTACCACAAATTTACATTAAAATAAATTATTGATTGGCTATACATTGTCCTTCAAATCACAAATTCCAAAGCATCAGATGATGGGTGAGGCACTAATCATGAAAAAATGTCTTTAAACAATTGTCCCTGAGCATGGGGGTGGGGTGGGGTGTGTGACTTAAGTCCCGTACTCCTCCTGTCTCTCTGGGCCTGATAAATATTGCATACTTCACTAGCTCGGACTGCTCGGAGCTATTTTTCTTTTCTCAAGGTCATTCTGCCCAAGGTCACAGAGCTGAAGCGAGTAAGCAAGACTGGTGGGCTAGGTCCTGGAGAGCCAGCTGGGGAGGCACGGGAGGGAGTGGTGGGGAGGGGCTCAGGCCGCCGGGCGTGGGCTCCTGGAAGATGCTCCAAGCTGCCGCTGGTCGCCTCGCTTCCGGGGACTCAACCCGGTCTCCCGGGCTTGGACTGCCCGGAGACTCCCACAGCTGTGACACACCAAGCGGGGTGCGGCGGATTGTCAGCCCCATGAGGCCGTCCCGTTGGGTGACCCGCGGAGATGCCGGCCGCTGCGCTCAGCTCGGACAGCAACTGATCCCAATGCCTGGGCCTACACCGCCCTCGTCTGCCTCTCCCGCAGCCAGACGGCCCAGAACGGGCCGAGCCGTCCGGAAGCCGCGGGGCATGCCGGTAGCCGGGCCGCACAGCCAATCCCTGCGCGGGGGCGGGCGGTGGTTACCAGGCAACGGGGCGGACGCCCAGGTGAGGGGGCGGAGCCGGTGGGGCCGGGAGAACGAGTGTGGTAGCTGGAGGGCTGCGTGCGACCTGCCAATTCCGGAGAAGGCAGCTTTTCTGTCCCCGGTTCTCTCATTCCTACCTGGGTTTGAAGGAAAGAGAAGATCATCAAGGCAAATGATGACAAACAAGAATAAGCCGTGGGAACACATAATGACCCAAAAGGTACTCATCATATTTGTAGAGCACTTATTGTGGGCCTGGCTCTTTGCAAGGATTATTTCATTTGTTCCTCATGCGATTTTGTAGGGAAAGTATGGTTACTGTTCCCCTTTTGTAAACGAGAACGGAGATTTAGACAGCTTAAACATCTTAGCCAAACTACCTCTGTACTATCATACAGTGAAGGATAATTTGCATTTCTACAAGTTCTCAAGTGATGCAGATTGCAGCTGGTCTGGGACTGTACCCTAAGAACCACTAAGAGTCTCAGCATGATCCCACTTGGATGAGGAAGCTAGGGAATAGATCCACCAGTTCCTTGTCCATCAGTATTTGATGGAGTAACAGAGCTGAAATTTGAACCTGGGTGATCTTGAACTCAGGAAACCTAAATCTGTGTTCCTACTGGAACTTGCCTGGGCCAATCCTGATTTTATAGGGTCTGAAGCTTAGACAATTTGGGAGCCCTCTTTAGGAAAAAGAATTAAAAATCGCAAATATAAAATTAGATACAAAAAAAGAATACTTATTTAGAATGTAAAAAGAAAGCACAACACAATATTTTTGTTCATTTTACAAAAACATATGATCATGTGAATGCATTGCTAGGGCCTCTACACAAAGGTATTCTTCACCCTCAGCTTCCGTTGAAATCCTTCAATCAGATGTCAAACTACCTTGCAGGCTTCTCTGTTCTCCTACCCACCCTGTATCCCAGCCCAAGTCCCTAGCAATGGGCTTAATGGGGTTTTTCTGGTTGTGGGAGCAACCTGGCAAGCTTGGCCAGCATAAACTTGAGTGCCAGAGAGCAGATGCCCTTGGAAACAGTCCTCAAATACTGATGGACAAGGAACTGGTGGATCTATTCCCTAGCTTCCTCATCCAAGTGGGATCGTGCTGAGACTCTTAGTGGTTCTTAGGGTACAGTCCCAGACCAGCTGCAATCTGCATCACTTGAGAACTTGTAGAAGTGCAAATTATCCTTCACTGTATGATCTCAGAAAAAAAAACAATAATAATAGTAAAAAAGAAAAGAAATGCAAATTCTCAGCCTACTCTCTACACTTACTGAATGGGGAAGCTCTGGAGGATGGGGCCCAGTCATTGGTTTTTAACAAGCCCACCTAGTGAGCTCAAGTTTGAGAACCACTGTTCTACTACACTGTTTCCCAGAGTTCACTTGTGGTCTTGAGCTCCCGTTGTCTACAGTGGTCACCTGCTCAACAACACACCTATTTTTGGGTCTCCTTCCTTTCTTTGTCTCATTTCCTCAATCTTCAACTGGGGCTTCCTGGGATCACCTCCAATAAACTACTTACACTTGAATCCTTGTCGCCACTCAGCTTCTAGAGGAACACCACCTTAGGGAAAATGGGACGTGTCATTGCCCAGTGAGGTAGAGGCTGGTGGCTGGCACTCACAGAGGACCAAATGCTCTGCTAGATGCTTTGCTCTCATTGTGGCCTTGAAACCACCCTTTGTAAAATCAATAAGAAGCTGTAAGGTGGAAACAGTGGTAGGGGCCTGAACTCTGCAAAAGTATAGGCATAGTTAAATACACACACACACACACACACATATACAACCAGCCATTGTTCCCTAGCTTGCTTTCCTATAATTGCTTACTACTCAGGAGTTACATAGCTGATGATCATGAAGATTCTTAGTGTTCTTCTGTCAAAAGAAAAGAACCCAGACTCTGAAATAATTTGGCCAGAAAAGGCAGGGCTTCCCAAATGGGGAATTACAGGTTATAGGTGGGTTTAAAGATTCTTTGATTTAAAATTGGTTAAAGAAGTGAAGCTTTGTCTAAAGGCTTGAAATGTTTCAAGTTAAGATAAGGAAGTCCGTTAATCAGAGACAAGTCACTGGACATATAGTGAGACTTGTGATCTGTTAAGTAAATTGAGGACCTGCAGGTGTGGTTCAAGCCCTGTCCTGTATAGTCCTAGGCCTGTTGATGAGTTATAAGGGATATCTCCAAGAAGAGAAGGAGGCATGAGGAGGCATGTCTGACCTCCCTTCTCATGGCCAGCAACTCAGCTTTAGGGTATTTCTGGGTTCCTCTTGGCCAAGAGGGGTTCCATTTAGCTGGGGGGTTTAAGATTTTATTTTAGTTCACCCTTCATTGCTCTCTTAGATAACATCACCCTTGTGAAACCTAAGGCTGGTCTTTGAGATCTCTTCCAGGCCCTGCTTTCTGGTGGAACAACTGACTCAACCAGACTAGTGGCCCATGTGGGGGAACCAACTCAACTGGTCTTGCAAGCTGGGAACTGACTCAGCACAAGAAGACAATTTCTGCTTCTCCGCCCTATGAGTTCATCCCCAGCCAATCAGTAGGCCCAATTCCCTAGCCCTTTGCCTGCCAAACTATTTTTAAAAACCCTGTCTTCCAAATTCTCGGGGAGATGGATTTGAGAAATTCCTCCTGTCTCCTCGCATGGCACCTGTGATATTAAACTCTTTCTCTGCTATAACCCCTGCTGTCTCAGTGTATTGGCTTCTTCTCAAGCAGGAGGCAAATGAGCCTGGTTGGGCTGTAACAGCTTCACCCTTTCAAAGCCTCAATTACCCCCAACAGACAAACAGAGGTTTGGAGGATTGAAGTGGCGTGTCCAGGGATTTGAACCCAGGTCTGCCCGAGTCCAGAGGGCAAGCTTCGTACCAGTGAGGGTAGAGGGCTGAGACAGGCAGGGACCCCTCTTAGGGGCCTTCTATGGCGCCCCCCTAGGCATGGAAATAAGGAAGATCTTCAGTCCCTTCAGGGGAATTTTGGGGCACCTGGCTAGCCTTGCAAAATGAATGGGCAGCCTGCTGAGAAGCCAGAGACAAGGTGTTTTGGTTCCCTATGGGAACTAAAAGATGGCATCTTAACATATGTCATTGGGTTGTTTTTCAGAAACCCACACCTGATGGAAAATGCAGATAAGGGGGAACCGAGGAATTAAACTCTGACCACAGTTCTTTCTCCTCAATTTTCCCCTGAGGGGCCTGGAGGGAATCACACCCATCTTAACACTCCTTTCGGGCTAATCTCTGAATCCACCTGTGACCTATAGCCACTCCCTTCAGGCTGGCCTTCATAGCTTGATCTACAATTCTGCCTGCCTGAGATGTACCCCTTCCTTTACAAACCCTGGCCTGCAAGCCATGGAGGAGTTCCAGTCTTACAACTTAGCTGCCCGTCCTTCTTGCACGGTGCCCTGCAATAGAGATGCCTCTTTCTCCTGCTGCAACTCTCAGCTTCAGTGTCTGGCTTCACTGCACCCGCTGAACAGACCCCAGTTTGGTTCAGTAGCAGGCCAGCCCACATTTTGTTCTTTTGTCATTCCTGCTCTTCTCAGAGCACACAAGTGTTATATAAAAGTTATAGGAAGGCATCATTTTGGACTAAGTTTCTGCATGAGGCCCCAACAGATCAGACTAAAAATCAAAATGGAGTCACCCATGCTAAAGTTCCATAGTCATGAAACCCAAAATCAAGAGAAAGAGGGAATAAACAATTTATCAAACAGGCCAGTTTAAATCTCAATTGGTGTGATGATGAAGTTCCCTCTGCGTTACTCCTGAAGTAGTCTGATGCTAACCAATCAGTTATTTTTCTATTGTTCTTTCTTCCTGTCCCCACCTTACAAGGAAAGTAGCTTTGAACTAAGGAATACACTCTTTGTTCTTTGCCTCTGCTTTCTGCAGCCCTTCTGTCTGTAAAGCCAGTCTCCTCTGCTCAGCTCATGGGAACACTTACTCTATTTTATGGGCTGAATCTAGAATCACGATCAAGCTAATGAGATCTTTAAACTAAATTTGTTGTAATTTTGTCTTTTGACGCAGGGATCCAGTCTTGTGAGGAGTGCTATCAGCTGTGCACCTTGGAAAAAGTCTAGCGTGGACACTGCTGGTCTGGAAAGGTGGGGACACTGGCCGAGAGCCCCTCGCTCCCAGTGCCTGAGGCTCTGCACTCAACGTTCCCTCAAGGCCCATCCCCACACCCTCCAGCCCACAGCACGTGTTCCTCAACTTGGAGCTGGAACCCCTCCTTTCACAAATGCCTGGCACTCAGTAGAGTCATCTGCTGCTGAGGGGCACTGCGGGGACGGGGGGTGGGGATTGCCCATGAACTCTGCTTTCTCCGATGTTTGGAGGCCCAAGGTCACTCGCTTCTACACATTACTAGGAAACTGGAGCTCTCACTCCCTTGACACCTACCTTGGCCTCCTAGGCATGTACCCTCAAGAGGAATGGCCTTGCCTTCTTCTCTCAGCCCACAGCCTCTGTGGCTTGAGGTTCTAGCTGTCTTTTTTGTTAATAATTGTTCACCCCTCTTTCTCCCATGATCCAGGAATGATGATGGCTGTGTTAACAGGTTGGGGACAGATGGGGAGAAACTGACAAGATCACGAGCCTGGGTCTTTGGTTCTGCGCTGACTTTGAGCAAGTCCATTTTTACCTCTCAGCGCCTCGTTTTTCTCATCTGTAAAGTGGGGAGTCCTACTTCCCTCCCCTGAGATTGTTCTAAGGAGGCAGTGCTCATGGCAGGCAGGCAGTGCACACACCTGAGACAGGCATGCGCGGTGACGGGTGCAGGTTTGCAATTAGGAACCCCCTTGCTCCCTCCGTCACAACTGATGAGGGAGCTTGGGGGCTTGTCTTGGGTTCTCCAGGACTCTGGTCTGCCAGCACACTGCTGGTGATGTCCAAAAGGTAGGGCCCTCTCCCCAGGATACTGCCAGCCTACCTTTCAGGGAGGGAACAGAAAGAGTTACTTAGGCGATCACTAGGCTTAAGGATGCTCCATTGCTTCACCCTGTCAAAATCTGACACTCTACCCCCGACTCTCCAGTTGAAATCAGATCCCTGTACAATAACCTCTCATCACGACATTCACTTTTCCTTTATGGCACTTATCATGAGTGGTAATTATTTATCTGCTTGTGTAGATTTTTTGTTTTGTTTTGTTTTGAGACAGGGTCTAGCTCTGTCACCCAGGCTAGAGTGCAGTGGCATCATCATCACTCATTGCAGCCTCAAACTCCTGGGCTTAAGGGATCCTCCCACCTTAGCTTCCCAAAGTACTAGGATTACAGGTGTGAGCCACTACGCACAGCCTACTTGTGTGCTTTTTAAAAACTTTTTCATTATGAAAATTTTTTAACGTTTACAAAAGAAAACAGAGTAGTATTAATATCATGAACGCCATGTACTCATCACCCAGTTTCAACAATGATCAACTCAGGGCCAATCTTGTTTTATCCCTGTATGCCCCCTCACTCCCACCTTCCTGTATTCATTTGAGGCATCACATCTGTAAATATTTTGGTATATATCACTAAAAGATAAAGGCTCTTGCATAAAACATGACCCCAAATACATGTCATAATACATTTATCCCAACCCATAGAATACACAGCACCAGGAGGGAACCCTAATGTGAATTAGGACTTGGGGTGACAATGATATATCAATGTAGGCTCATCAATTGTAACAAATGTACCACATTGATAATGGGAAAGGCAGTGCATGTTTCGGGGCAGGAGGTATCTGGGAAATCTCTCTGCCTTCCTCTCAATTCTGCTGGGAGCCGAAAACTGCCTTTTTTTTTTTTTTTTTTTTTTTTTGTGAAAAAGTCTCAATCTGTTGACCGGGCTAGAGTGCCGTGGCGTCAGCCTGGCTCACAGCAACCTCAAACTCCCGGGCTCAAGTAATCCTTCTGCCTCAGCCTCCCAAGTAGCTGGGACTACAGGCATGCGCCACCATGCCCGGCTAATATTTTCTATATATTTTTAGTTGGCCAATTAATTTCTTTCTTTTTAGTAGAGACAGGGTCTCTTGCTCAGGCTGGTTTCAAACTCCTGACCTTGAGCGATTCTCCTGCCTTGGCCTCCCAGAGTGCTAGGATTACAGGCGTGAGCCACCACCCCCAGCCAAAACTTAAGTCTTGGTCAGGCACAGTGGCTCATGCCTGTAATCCCACCCCCTTGGGACACCGAGGTAGGAGGATTGCTTGTGCCCAGGAGTTCAAGACCAGCCTGGATAACATAGAGAGACCCTGTCTATACAAAAAATAATAATAATAAGTCTTTAAAAATATAATAAAAGATCATAACCACAATCCTGTTCTTAAACCTAAAAAATTAACAATAATTCCTTGATATGTGATTATTGTTAAATGTCCGTCTCCCTCCGCTGGGCTGGGAGCTTCAGGAGAGCTTTCTGTCTTGTCCTCGGCTGCATCCACAGTGCCTAGGACAGCCCCTGAGATCTGGGAGGTCCTCAGAAAGTAATTGTTGAGTGGATGGATGTATGGACGGACATATGGGAGAAAGGCAAAGGGAACTGGGGGCCCACTTTCCATGAACGCTGCCCTGTCCCTTCAGTGCTGGGGCATGATGCTGCATTGCAGGCCCACAGAACCTCTTACCCTCTCCCATGCGAGCGGCACCGTGGAGCTGCAAACCTCTCAGTTTCTTCCCCTCCCATCCTGCCTTCCGCTTAATTGGGCAGCAAGTCACTAATCCTCTCCTGATGGCTGCAGCCTGCTCCCCCTGTGCAGCTAATTCCACCTTCCGACTTAATCACCATACTTAGCACTTTCAATAAGGGCTTTTCATCTTCAGAGCACTGCTCAGGCATTAGATGATTACTGTAATCTGCCGACTCCCACAGTGTCAACCAGGACGGCAGGGAAAGGACCCGGGAGCTTCCCTCGATGTCTTGGAGACTCAGTTTCCTCATCTGTAGAATTGGGCTAATATACCTAAGTGGCACGGTTGGTGTAGGGGTTAAATCAAATGGGGTCGGTAAAGTGCCCAGCACTGTCTCCTGATGCCTAATAAGCCCTCAGTAATTATTACCTTTCTCTTATTTAATTGAGAGGTTAACTCTTACTAGAAAGCCCAACAGATCTGGATTTAAATCCAGCTTTCTCTACTTAGAGTTAAATTTTCTGAGCTTCAGTTTCCTCATCTCTAAAATGGGGTGTCTAGAGTTTGCTATAAGGACTAAATGACATGCTATATGTGTGTGATGTGCTGGGCACAGTGTGGGACACCCAGTGAGTGCTTGTGGTCATTCCTAGAAGGAGATGCAGGCAGGGAAGGAGACCGAGGCTATGGTACCCTTCGGGAAGGTGCCAGTTACTTCTTTCCTCCTTTGTTCTCCAAGGCATTCAAGGCAAAGAAAGATGTCTATTGTGCTCTCCACTATATTCCCAGCAACTGACCCTTTGCCTGGCTGTGTGCTCGATAAACGAGTAAGTGAAGGATGGATGGAATTATATCTGAACAGCACTGGACAGTTTATAGGGGACTTCAGATCTTTCTTCATCTCACAAATGAAGTAAACAAGCCAGGGATTATACCCACTTTTCAAAGATGAGAAAACTGAGGCTCAGGGAGATTAAACCTAAGGCCTATAAATCTTAAAAGCTGAATCCACTCCCACCCCAATTTGGGCATTAGGAGGAGTGTACTTGGCATTGCCCCCTAGATGAGTTGGGCCTCTGTCTTAGCTGGAGGTCTTCTTGAGACCTTCTCAAGCTACAGACATTCTGTCTGCTATTCCTGCCTCTCACTGTACTTGGTATGGGGCTGTATCCCAGTGTACCTGTTTTTAGTTGCTGCGAATTTCAACAATAGGCAGCCATGAACAGCTGCTGTGGTTGTGCACTGTGCAACTCTAGGGGACAGATGCCATTCACCATGATAGCAATGAACCAGTAGAGAGGTTAAGTCCCCACCATGAAGCTGGAGGTGACTCTAGGAGGAGGTAGAGGGCCCTCCCCATACACTGGCTGGGCCTGGGTTAGGAGTTCTGTTCCAGGAACCAAGGCTTCTGGTACTCACTGGCCTAGTGCAGGGAGGCCAGGTCCATCATCGGAGTGTGAGAATCAGGAGGCTGATCTCAATCAACTTTTCTTAGCGAGAAGGGTAGGAAAGCCCTGGGAGCTGAACCCTGGGTTTAATACTTGAGGAAGCCAAGGAAAGGGAGCAAGACTGTGAGTTAGGCACTTCATGTCTTATATTGTATGTATTTTATTATCCATACAGGCAACAACTTCATCTTTTTATTAATCTTGTTAATAAAATTCTTTGGATAGGCATTATCACCTCATTTTACAGAGGAGTTAACTGGGACACACAGAAGTTAATTAAATTGTTCAAAGGGCCACACAGCAAGGATCTGGCACAACTGGGATTCGAAATCAGGCCCGCCTGATTCCAGGCCTGACTATGTTGTCTCTAGTTGTGACCTGCATTTTATTAACACAAGGAGGTAGCAGAGGCCCAGAGAGGGGCAGTGATTTGCCCAGAGTCACACAGCCAGCTAGTGGCTGAGCAAAGACTGAACCCAAGAGTCCAGACTCTCAGTCCCAAAACGAGCCCCTAAGGGTACCTGGCCCATAGGAGGTCGTCAATTGCTATTTGTGATAGAAACAAGGCTAGGGAGAAATCCTGGATGGCTGGGGACAGAGGAGGGGTGGGGTGAGAGGGTGGAGCAGACGGTGAAGAACCTCGAGGCCTTGCTGGAGACCACCACCCGCTGCTTTCTGGCCCGTCTCTGTAGGAGTTGCCCCAGACCCTTCCCCTCCGAAGCAGGGCTGGGCGCGGAGGGATGAGGGGTGCCGCGTGGCACTCGGCCTCCAGGTGGCGCCCTGCACTGCGGATCTGGACTCCCCGGGGGACGGCGCCGGCGGGGAGTTCCTGCTGGAGGGCGGGACAGGACCAGAGCAGGGAGTCTCTCCCAGACGTTTCAGGGTGCCCGCAGACAACAGCTCCCCTTTCTACCCAGGCCCCTCTGCCTGGCTTCGGCAGCAAAGGGCTGGCAAGGCCCACACTGGGAGCTCGCACCTCAGCGCCCTCCTCCCTGGCCACGCCCTGCGCAGGACTTGGCTGAGAAAACTACAGGGATCTGGGGGTCATCCAGCTGCTTCCCAGCTGCTTAACCTTGGCCAGTTTACGCAACCTCTTTGAGCCCTACTTCCCTTACCTGTAGAATGGACTTTGGATTTATTTCTGGGACATTGGGAGGATCAGATGGAACATTGATAAAGCACCTGGCCCGTGGCAGGTGCTCAGCGGAGGGGAACTATTCGGATTATTCCTGTGGACAGTGGCTGCCTGTCCTGATGTTCTGTCTGCTTGGCTGTCATCTTCTTTCTTTCTGACCTCACGATGCCTTTCCATGGCATCGGCGGTCCCCAACCTTTTTGGCACCAGGGACCAGTTTCATGGAAAATAATTTTTCCGCGCACCGGGGTGTAGTGGGCCAGGGGCAGCAGAGCTCTGTGGCCCGGTCCCTAACAGGCCACTCTAGTCCTGACTAGGGAAATGGGGGAACAGGAGTGACATGTCCACTCCAGGCCAAGGCGTTGGGAGACTGTGGACTCCTGCACCCTTTCTTGCTCTGCCACAGTGACTTGTGTGCCACAGGGACATGTGTTCCAGTAGTATAGCTCTAAGTTGGAGGCACCCTGGGTCCCCAAGCCACCCTCGGAGGAAAGCAATCCCACCAGCACTGCACTGTGTGTGACCAAGAAGTAAACTTTTATTGCCACTGAGGTTGCAGGGTCTGTTTATATCACAGTGTAACCTAGTTTAATTTTACTGATACAGCTTCCCTGTGCCTCAATTTTCTCATCAGTGGAATGGGGACAATACTAATAGTACCACTATCATAGAGTTGTTATATGGATTAAACGAGATCATGGATGCAACCCTCTTAAGATGTAAAAATCTTGTTTTTATTATTCTATGGGAAGATACAGAACAGTATGAAATGGTCTTAGACCCTCAGAGCAGAAGGACCTTGGGACCCTGAACTCATGCCTCATGTTTAGATGAGGACACTGGGGCTCAGCATGGGGGTGAGGTGCCTTATTGAAGGTCCTTCAGGCAGACTGTGGCAAAGTCAGGGGTGAGTCCTGGTTTTCTGAGCCCTGTCCAATATGCTTTCAGACACACTTTGGTCCCTGCCCTCTGGGAGCTTATGATCTAATTAGAAACAAGAAAGACAGACTACGAAAAGATCATGAAAGATTCCATGCTATACACAGATGCAGAGTCATCTAGACAGTGAGGATCCCCGGGGGTCAGAGGAGGCTGGGGACCTGGGGGTCTGGGAGGTGGGCAGGGAAGGCTTCTGGGAGGTGATGGGATTTGAAGAATGGGTTTCAGCAGAGAGGAGGGACAGGCAATGGGCCATGGCAGGGGAGAGGACAATATAAGCCAGGCCAGGGGATAGGGAGGTCCAAAGAGCAGAGTGTTCCATGGGACAGATGAATCAAAGTATGGTCTGTGTAATGAGTCCCCTATTGAGGGACATGTAGGTTTCTTCCCCTTTTTGCTCCCTATCATAAAGAATACCTAAACACCCTTTCTGTATCTGTGCACTTTGCCAGTTGAGACAGAGGCTTTGCATTAAAGAGAGGTTGGGTTGAACCTGCACAGGTACACTGGCCTTATTTGCGGAGATGGAGGGAGGGGTCTGGGAGGCTTTGAATGCTACAGTGATACAGAGATGCTTCGACTTAATTCTTTAGGTCAAGATCTCCCAATTTTAATCATTTGCTTACCATCGTTACCAGTTTTGGCCTATCCATGTGGCAATTGTACAGTTATTGACCCAATTCAGATTTTAATCCCTCACTTTTAAACTCTTAAATTTGTAAAAACTTTTTCTCACCCCCATAAGTGAAAAAAACAATACTAATTGCAATAAATGAAAGATAACTATTAAAATAAATATAATGACAACAAAATAATATTATTATACAGCCAAAGTTGCCTGTTAGAGGCTGAACAGAAGGCCTGATTCCTTCTGATTCAAGAAAGAGAAATTATCGAGTGTTAAAGATGCAATAGAACAAATGAAGGTGTTCTCCTTTGCATGTTTATATAGGATACAACAGAATCGAGGAGCGGATAACTTCCGTACTGTGTGATTCGAAGAGGTAACCAGAAGAAGGCTTGCCTTGAGCAGGAAGTTTCGCGTAGACCATACCGAATGGGCGGCAGTCTTGTCCTCTGACGCACGACTGAGGTGTGGATTCAGTGCAAACTTTGGACTTTGGACTGTGTACACTGTGAGGTTTGGACTGCATGGTTTTGAAAGGTATCTTCCAGCTCTGATACATCCCAAATAGAGCAAGTTCTTTTCTGGGGTGCCTTCCGGAGGCTGGACCAGACGATGAAAAGCTGCCCCTCTTTTTAATGGACATTAGGTTTTCTGGCATGGGACTCATGGGGCCTGGGTGGGGCTAGGGGGTGGCTGTTGTCCCCCAGCATAGGTTGTGGAGGCCCCAAGGGCACTGCCTTCTCCCTGCACCGCAGTCTGCCGTCAGGGCTGGCTCCGTGGATGTGTGACCTGCACAGTCACACAGAGCCCTGTGTTTGGAAAGGCCCAACACTCAGTTTAATGCTGTATTGTCACCATGATTCTGTGGAATACATACCCGCAGACAAAAAGAGGGAAGCACACCCTCTGTGTACCAATGTGGAAAGAGCTGGAGGACATATCTTAAAAGAAAAAACAAAAAACAAGCTATAGAACAATATATGCAGTATGACTATTTATAAACAACAGAAAATTCTTTAAATTTTGAAAACACACACACAACACTTCATCATTCCATTTTCCTTCACTTGGTTAGTGATACATCCAGTTGCCATTCTTCTAAGGTTAGCCTAGAGATGGAGCAGGCGTCCTTGATTGATTAACGTTTACCATACGTTCACAATTTTACCCACTTCGTGGACAGTGCAAGGATCTTAGAGCATCCCAACTCCATTTACCCCCTTCCTAACTCATGTGTTACGGTGTCATGTATTTTAATTCTCTCTATATATCTTAAACATTAGTTTTATACAACCAAGATTCATTTGTATTTGCACATATTTCCCTTTCTATTGCTTCCTGAATATCCAAGCTTCCATCTGGGACCACTTTCCTTCTGCCTGAAGCGTACCCTTTATATTTATTTTTATATTTGAGCTATTTGTATGGTTCAAAATTCAAAAATACAGAAGTGTGGCACAATAGATATCTTTCTGTCCTACCCCTGCCCCCAGCCAAACACTATATAGTCCATATGCACATAGAACATTCCTTGTAAGGAGACACACCAACTTGAGAACAGTGGTTTGTCTCTGTGATTCCTGTCTCCTGCATGCAAAGGAATAGGGAGTCAGGGCCCAGGACAGGCAGCCAGGAGACCCAGTCTGTTCTGCCTGGTGGCCTCTCATTGTGTCCTGCAGTGCACAAAGCCTCTCTGTTATATGTGTGTGTCCTCATTGGATCCTGGCCACAGCCCCAGTGGCCAGCAGGGGCAAGGTTCCCCAATCTCAGGACAGCTAATGCCCACAGCTCCCATTTTCATGAGCATTTTACTAAATGCCAGGTTACCACTTTATATTCATCAGCTTGTTTGATCCTCACAATAGCTCTGCTAGTAACATTTTATAACATTTTATAGATGAGTAAACTGAGGCAGAGAGGAGTTAGGTAACCTGTCCAAGAGGTACAGCCAGGATTCAAACTAAACCCAGTCCAACTCCAGTGCCATGCTGTTAGTAACCGCATTTTATAGATGAGGAAACTGAGGCCCCAAAAGGTTGAGCCCTATGCTCAAAGTCACAGAGACGGTAGTGGCAGAGCAAGAGCTCATATCTATGATTTTTGGGGTCAAAATCCACATCCCCCCACCAATGGTTTTCCTCTGTGCATTAGAATCACTCAAGGAGCTTTCAAAAATGCCATGTTCCGAGTTTAGCCCAGACCAATTGGATCTGAATCTCTGATTCTATTTTACACCCTGCCTCACCTCCTAGGAGCTTCTAGAGTTCAGAAGAGGGACATAGAGGGACATAGGGACAAAGCTTAGAGCCAGACTGCTTGGATTTAGTTTAATCCAGACTTGCCCCTCATTAGCTTCATGACCTTGGGCAATCTGCTTTTATATACCTATGCTGCCTCAGTTTCCTTATCTGTCAGTTTGGATAATTATACTCTCTTCTTCCTGTGAGGATTGAGACATTCCATACAAAGACTTGGAATGGTGGCTGGCACAAAATCAGCTTTAAATAAACCCCAGCATTATTATTATCATCATTATTATGATTATTTGCCGTGCGACTTTGTACAGATCCTGTCCCTCTCTGAGCCTCAGGCTCGCCATCTGTGACTACACTGTGAGGTTTGGACTGCATGGTTTTGAAAGGTATCTTCCAGCTCCAATACATCCATGTCACCATCAACCGGCTGGATCTCAGGCCTTCTCCACCTGCCCCCACCCTTTTGGAAGCCCAGCCTGGTTCATGTGGATGACAGGCATGTGTTTGGAGCCCCAGGGACTTGGTTTTGTGGGACGAGTCCAGCCTGTGATTGTGCCGTTGACTCCTCTCTTAGCCAGGACATGCTGGGCTGTGCAGAGCGGAATTGCCCACCAGGGGGTGGTGGCTGACAAGGCTCCAGCTGCCCCAAAGAGGCAGAGGGCCCTGGATGGAGGGCCCCTCAGAGAGGCAAGGTGGGCAACGAGGCAGAGCTGGGGCCAAGCCCACTGCCTACCATGCCCAGGGCACTTGGTGCCAGTCCTTGCCACCAAGCGCCATTCTACACCAATGCATAATTCATGCCCCTGTGTGCCAATCCGTGCCAGCTTTAATTAGCTTCTAACTTTTTGTCATTCATTTTGCTATGAACACCTTATAAATAAATGATGGGCGAGGGGAGCAGAGAGGGGGCAGGGACATGAGGGAAGAAGCCTCGCTCCTCAGGCCACCTAGAGCAGGGATGAGCTTCCGAGGCTGGACCCAGGGAACCCCGTGCCCTCCAGGGCTTTCCTGGGCACCCCCCCCCCACTCTACACATGGTGGCCCCAGCCCACCTTGTCAGCCTTCCCAGCCTGCTCCTTCACAAGGCAAGTCGAGCTGCCACAGCTGTGCCAGGCTCCAAGGGCTCACAAACCAAACTCGGGAGCACACATGTCTGGTTTATGGCGGCAGGCGCTGCCCCTGGAGAGGGCGAGCGGGCTGGGGACGGCTGCAGGAAGCGACAAACGGCTTTTTACCAGCTCGTGGATGGGATTAAGGGGGGAGCAGGAAGCAATGCCGCGCGAGGCAGGACAGGGACGCTGTTATGGAGGACACCCAGAGGAGAGGCGCTTACACACTTTAAAAATAATAATGGACCCTCCCGGGGAGGAGAGACTTGTATGTGAGTGTTGTTTTGTTTTTACAGTTTGTAAAGCACTTTCATGTGTGTTTTCCTCTTTTGATCTGAATGGCAACCTTGGGAGGTTGCTCCGGGGCTGGGGACTTTCATGCCCATTTGCAGTTGAGGAAACCAAGGCTGGGACAAGTAGGCTAAGCTCCTCGTCCACTGCATCCTTGTCTAGAGAGCTTTGTATTACACCACATCGCCTCTCTTCTTTCCCCAGGGAAGGCAGCAGGGCAGAAAGCACCCTAGTGGAGGCTGGACAGCCAAGATGGAATCAAATCCACTACCAGGTGATTCAAGAGGCTGGACGGGTTTGAAACAAAAGATTTGGAATCTTTCCTTCCCTCTTTTCCTTCCTCATTCGCTGAGAGTACCAGCGAGCTGGCTGGTTATTTGGTGTTTTGGGGATGCAAAGACATGGAAGGGAGATGCCCCTGCTCCAAGATGCCAGCCCTGGCCACCTTGGGACAATGCCCTGTCCCCTCCTTTCCTTCCTGTAGCTCGTCACACTCTCGCCTGTTATTGTGCATCTGCACTTCCAAGCCTCGCCCCTCCCTCTCCAGCTTCACTTGCTGAAGAAGCCCAGGGCTCCCGGCACAGCCAGCCCCAGGCCCTTCATGGTCCACCCTTGCTAGCCTCCTGAGACTTGCCTCTTGCCTCTGCCCAGCGCATTCCTCGGTCCAGCCCTACTTCTGCAATACCCAAAGTCTCTAAACTGTTTGATGTTCCTGTGACTTTGCACACGCAGCCCCCTCTATCTCAAACGCCCTAGCTGGCCTCATCTTGCCAGGTACACTCCTCTTTCAAGGCTCTGTTTAAGTGGTCTGTCCTGTTTGAAGTCTTTCCCAATCTCCTTGGTTAGAGTAGACCATGTTGTCACTGCTGAGCCTAGTCCCAGCCTCAAGAATGGCATCATCCTACTGCTTCCTAACTGTTTGTTTCTGTCTCTATCTCTTCAACTGGACTGTAGCTTCTCTGAGGATCAAAATGACATCATATGCTTCTCTGTATCCTCAGCACCCAGCCCAGAGCTTGGCATACCATGGATGCCCCAGGAATGTGTGTTAGATAAATGAACAAAGATACAGTCCCTGCCTTGCAGGATCTTAAAATCAAACATGTCTCTGGACTAAAGATGAACTTGAAGGCACTGCAGAGATGTGGCCACTTTTGGAGATGCCTGGACAAGATGTCCTATATATGGAAGGAGCCAGTATATCATTTTCTTTCTTTCTCTTTTCTTTTCAATTTTGGAAAAGGGGAAATAGAGGTACTCTAGCAATGCTGACTCTGTTGCACTGTGCTCCCCTGCAATCAATGGAAGAATCTCGGGGTCTCCTTGACACTTAACCTCCATCTCACCCCATAATCACTCCCTGTCCTAGTCCTGTAGATTTTTACCTCCTGAATGCCACTTCTTTCCACCATCACTTCACCTACTGCCCACCATTCCAGGCTTCTGTCACCAACCACCTGGACAACTGTAGCAGCCTACAGAAATGTGAGTTCCACCAGGGCACGGATTTGTGTGTGTGCACACTCCTGTGTGTGGTTTGTTCACTGATGTGTCCTAAGTTTCTAGATTCACAGGGGTTAGCTAACTTTTTCTATAAAGGGCCAGATAGTAAACATTTTTGGTTTTGCAGGCCCTATTGTCTCTGTTGCAACCCCTTAACTCTGCATTTGTAGCATGAAAGGAGTTAGAACTGGATAGGCATGTCTGTGTTCCACTAAAATTTTACTTACAAAAGCAGGTGGTGGGACAGATTTGGCCTGTGGGTAGCACTTTGCTGACCCCTGGTCTACAAAATTTCCTGGCTCATAGTATTTGGCAAATAAATACTTTTAATTGAAGCAGTTTCCTCTTGTCACCTATTGCATCCTAATCAAGTCCCCATTTTTCTAACCACAAACCAGATCATGACTGTCCTACCCCAGCCACCTGCTTTGAAGCCTTCACCCTTAGGGTAAAGATCAACCCCTGATCCAGGCCAACATGCCCCACACAGTCTGCCCTTTCTCCCACTCTGGCTTTACACTCACTATGCTCCCCACCCTCTCTGGACTTCCTTCACTTCCTTACACATGCCAGCTCCTTCCTACCTTTGCACAAGTTGGTGGTGACTGCAGCCATGAAAGCACTTACCCCAGTGTGGCCATTGTCCATGGTGGGTGCCCGGGGCCTTTGCACGTGCTGTTTCTCCTGCCTAAAAGTCTATTCTCTCTCTCCATTGCTCATCCTTGAGAACTCAGCTCAGTCACCTCCTCCGGGAAGTCTTCCGTGATGCCCTAGGCCAGGTGCCATTAAAGCTCTCTTCTTCCTAGCACTGATTCTGGCTACAATTTTACCTGCAGATGCGCTTCATTGACTAATACATGGTTCTCTTATCAGAGGAGCTCCATGATACACAAGGACCAAGCCTGTTTTGTCCCCCATCAGATTTCCAGAACCTATTTCAGTTAGCTAGCACATAGCAGTGACTATGAATGAATTAATGAATAATGAATAAATGAATGGTAAAGAGCTGGAGCTTTGGAACCAGACAGATTCTGAGTTTAATACCTGACTCCACCACAGGGGCAAGTCACCAACTTCCCTAGAGCGCGTTTTCTCACTGTAAAACTGGAACAGTGGCAGGGCCTACCAGAAAGGCTGTGTTGAAGATACAGTGAGTAGAGGCCCAGAAAGTCTCAGCCCAGAGCCTGGCTCCAGGCAGCTACTGTCAATATACTGACTGGAACAGTGACAGGTCCAGAAATCCTGCCACATGAGAAACAGTTTTTAGAAAAATCAGAACGTTTAGCCTGGGGAAGTCAAGATCCAGAACAGGGAAGGGCCCTCTTCAATCACATGGATACGGACTCCTCCCGGATCCAGCTGTCTCAGAAAGTCACGAAGCCTCTGTCCCTAGAGATGTACAAAAAGCAGCTGGGAGACCATTACTCCGGGGTGCTGCAGAAGAGCCTCCCGCTCGGGTGAGGGTACCTAGGTGACCTCAAGGGTTTGTTCCAACCCGGGGTCCCTCGTTTCTAAGCACTAGGAAGCACCCTCAGCTCGAGTGAGGGAGGGGACGCAGGTGGGAGCGCATGAGTAGGGTGGGCGAAGGCAGCTGGTTGGAGCGAAGCGCCAAGCGGCCCCAAGGACTGGAGGGACCGCTCAGCGACTCCGGGAGCAGAGAGGGGGCGCTTAAAGCCAACAGATGGCGCGGGCTCACCTAGGCCGAGCGTCCGCCCGCCCACCCGCTCCGGCTTCCCGGGAGCGTTCCTTGCTCGGCCCAAAGCGCGGAGCCGGCGGGAGGCTGGCGGGGCTCCCACCCGTCCGCGAGCCCCTCTGCGGGGCGGCGAGCGGCCCTGTGGGGCACGGCTCTGGCACGCACCTGGGGCCGCTTCAGCGGGCTCCCTCCCTGCCCCTTTGGGGGATTCGTCGAGTTGCCACAGCAGCCGGTGCCATGACATCGGCAGAGGGCAGCTCCGCCAGCCCTGAAATATTCATGCCCTGAGCGCCCGGCTGGGCTCCGCGCCGCTCCCAGGGGTCCGGGCGCGAACGGGCCGGGGGCTCGGGGGTCCCGGCGGCCCACGGGGCGGGGGCGAGCGGCGGAGCGCGGGCGGGCGGGCGGGGGCTGGGCGAGGCGGGAGGTGAGGGAGGGAGCGTCAGGAGGCGGGGTCTGGGTGGCGGGGGCCGAGCGGGGCGGGGGAAGCGAGGGAAAGTTGATCGCGGACTTGAGCGGCGGCGGCGGCTCGGGAGAGAGGGGCGCGGGCCGCGCGCGCGATGCTCGGCCAGAGGACGCGTCCGACGGCGGCCGGGCGCTGAGCCGGGCGGGGCGGGGCGGCCGGCGCCGGGCATGGAGCGCGGGGGTGCCGAGCCTCGGGACGTTTGGGGCGTGCCTCGTCCGAGCCCGCGACGCGCCTGAAGTTGCGGCCGGCGAGCGGCGAGCGGGCGGCCCGAGGGGACCCCGGAGCGGCCGGCGAGCAGCGGATGAGCCTTCGCGCCGGCGGCGAGACGCGGCGGTAGCCAGAGCCCGAGCAGGCGGCCCGCGGGGCCGAGCCGGCGGAGAGCAGAGCCCGAGGCGCGGCGCGGCGCCGCTGCACACACGCACACGGTACCACGAGCCGCGCGCCGCCCCTTCCCCTCCCGCTTACCTCGCCTTCCCCGCGCCGTTCGCCTTCCGCGAGGCGGGAAAGTTGGTCGCGACCGCAGCCGCCGAACCACTTGTTCCCGGCGCGGCCGTCGCCCACGGCAGGCGCCCGAGGCCTCTCCTTCCGTGCGGGCCCCCGGCCCCGCTCTGCGCCCTGCTCGCAGCCCGCGGCCGGACACGCGGCAACTTTGATTCCGCGGAACTCGAATTCCCTCCGCGCTGGCCTTGGGAGGAGAGGCACCCCACCCCCTACCCCCGGTCCTGAGACCGCGAACATTCGGGGATGTTGTTCTTGGCTCTTCAAAGAGGGTCCAGGTCTGGATGGGGGCAGAATTTCGGGAGTAGAGGGCGTTGGGATCCAATCCCGTCCCCCTTCTGAGCTCTGGGTCCCCATTTGGACAGCGGCGATGGGGCGGGGCGCACCCCCACTGCGGGGTTGGCAGCCGGGTTGAAGGGACCTAAAGTCACGTAGGTCCGTTCCCCTCATCACTTCGCTGTGCCCGCGGGAGACTCCAGGGGACTTCTGCGTTCTCCACAGTCCAGTCTGGCTGTGGGAAGACGCGCCTCTCGCGGAGCTGTGAGCCTTGTGCGGCTCGTGCTTGGCCTCCCGGTCCCGAGGCTGGCCCGCCACAGGCGGTGCTGGCTGTCCCCAGGGTCTCGCGCCCAGGAGCACTGCCCCTCGTCTCCACCGCAGATCAGCTCGGGACTCGTGCAGAGCCCGCGCATGCCAAGGTGGTGGCGGCTCCAGACGGCGGGCACTCGGTGCCTTGCTTTCCCCCGCTGGGCACCTAGAGCGGCTGCCTCCATGCGGTGAGCGGAGATCCGGTGCCCTCGCCACTGGCCGCCAGCCGCCGCCCCACTGCGACCCCAGCCCTAGGCCTGGCGCTGTCAGCGGTCCACTGGGAGGAAATTATCCTTTCCTGGGTAGTAACACCCCCCCCAAGTAATTCATAAAGCAGAGCCTTCCTCTTCTGCGAACTTTGCCTTCTAGGACCAGAGCAGGCATCGACCCTTGCCTTCCAGCCCCTTGGCAAGTGCCCCCACTCCAATTTGGATTTTAAAATAAGCTGGAGAGACAGGAGGATTGGGGTGTGTGTGTGTGTGTGTGTGTGTGTGTGTGTGTGTGTGTGTTGGGTGGAGTCAGACCCTTGCACAGAGAAGAATTAGGGTGCCAGTTGGGAGTGGGCCTAAAGAACCTTAGTGGGGCCAGGAGCAAGGTACTGATGAGTCAGCCCATGGAGGGGAGAGCTGGCTCCGAGTTGGTGCTTGGTTCATGGCGCAGGGGTAGGCGCACTGCGGTCAGCACCTGTGGGGGTGTGGGGGACCAGATGTCGCTCTGCAGAGGAGGAGCTGGGAAGGGGCCTCTTGGCTGAGGGAATAGCAATGCTTGGTGCTGACTTCCAGGGCTGGGGAGGGCAGGAAGGCAGAGTGCCTGTGTGGCAGGGAGGGAGCATACCCTGTGAGCTGGAAAGGTGGCACTACATAAATGACTGTGAATCAAGAAGCTCTGCTCCAGGTGCTGGAGGAGCAGGGAGGGGTGGGAGGCCCAGAGCTAGGATCCTGCCTTACCTGGGCTGGGCCCCCCTTTGCGGCTGTCTTGGCCTTCCTCACCTCCACACCACGGGGCTCCTCACGGCTGCTTACGAAAGGGCTTGATTTGAGGGTTGTGATGGCAGATGGTCCTGGTTGCCTCCCAAATAGCTTCCCCAGCCAACAAGCTACCTTACCTGCAGTTTCACCTTTTGAGGTTCATTTCTTTGAGCTAAATAATTTAAAGGGCACCTTTCTGAAGTGCGAATTGAAGATGCGCATTCTTCTGGAAGGTGAAGGTCTAGCGGAGCCTTGCTCCTCTAATTGTGGCCTGAGGACGTGCAGCATCAGCATGACCTGGGAGCTTGTTAGAAATGCAGCCGCTTGGGCTCTCACCCCAGGCCCCCTTAACCACAGTCTGTATTTGAAAAGATCTTTGGGGGATTTGCGGGCTCAGTGAGGTTTGAACTCTGGTCCACGGTGCCTTGCAGGGAATGAGCATTTCACGGCTTGGCGTAGAGTGTGGAATAGGGCAGTGGATAAGAACGCAGGGATGAGAACGAGACTGAAACTTCTTTCCCTGGACTGTTGTGCTAGGGTTGGGTTAAAAGTCCACCGCTGGCCCCTTGGGGCTGTCCCCTGCTAATGCCTCAAGGATGTAGATCTTTGGGGGCCTTTAAACCGATTAGAATAACAGCTCAGCTTTCTGTGCAATTAAAACTACACATGGAGCCGGACAAGGTGGTGTGCAGCTGTAGTCGTAGCTACTCAGGAGGCTGAGGTGGGGGAGTCTCTTGAGTCCAGGAGTTCAAGGCTGTGGTGTGCTATTATGATTGCACCTGTGAATAGCCACTGCACTCCAGCTTGGGCAACATAGCAAGACACATTCTCTAAAAAACAAATAAGCAAACAAAAACTGCCCGTAGGCTAGTAGGAAGTGGGTGGAGGGGGCAGGATTTCTGGAAGCTGGACATGCCCTGCCTTTAGGGCGCCTGAGGCTGGGTAGATGCTGTCCCCCAAGGAGAGGAATTGAGCAACTGTGCTTCACCTTATTTGCCCCTCCAAGATGGGTGGGATGGCCTATTGATAATACCTCTTGGTGCCCACTGGACTTATGCAGAGGGGGAGCTGCATAAGTGCCAATTAGAAACAGCCACGGAGGAGAGGGTACTGACCAAGCTCTGCCCACACCCCAGCCTGGACTGGACATCCCACTTCTACTGTCCTGGGGTGGTGGAGGCCCCTAGCTCCAAGACACAAAGACGATTCCAAGGCATAGTGGCAGCTCACCCCCCTGGTCCTTGGGAGGAATGATGGTGACCCTGAAGCCATCAAGGCTGGCCTGAGAGTTGGGGATCTGAAGGACTACGGGAGAGATTTAGATCAGAGGCCTGGTGGGGTCAGTGGTATCACAGGTGAAAAGTCATCACATGGCTCATGCACCCTAGTCCTGCCAAAAGAGCATGTCCTTCCTCTAGGCCAGCCTCTTTGTCAGGAAGAAGGCAGCTGTGCCAGGGGAAGGGTTGCAAGGAGGATCTGTGGGAGGACATGGATTAGCATGACCATGGGCCTTGCAAAGAGCAGGCTGAAGTAAAAGCATTCTGACACTGATTTAAAAATCAGGCGGTGCGTGGTGGCTCCCGCTTGTAATCTCAGCACTTTGGGAGGCTGAAGTGGGAGGATTTTGTGAGGCCAGGAGTTCAAGACCAGCCTGGGCAACATGGCGAGACCCCATCTCTAAGAAAAATAAAAAAATTAGCCGGGCATGGTGGCAGGTGCCTGTAGTCCCAGCTACTTGGGAGGCTAAGGCAGGAGGATTGCTTGAGCCCAAGAGTTAGAGGCTGCAGTGAGCTATGATCATGCCACTGCACTCCAGCCTGGGCAACAGAATGAAACACTGTCTCTAAAAAAAAAAAGTTCAGGGCCAGGCGCGGTGGCCCACGCCTGTAATCCTAGCATTCTGGGAGGCCGAGGCAGGTGGATCGCTCAAGGTCAGGAGTTCGAAACCAGCCTGAGCAAGAGCGAGACCCCGTCTCTACTAAAAATAGAAAGAAACTAATTGGCCAACTAAAAATATATAGAAAAAATTAGCCGGGCATGGTGGCACATGCCTGGAGTCCCAGCTACTCGGGAGGCTGAGGCCGGAGGATTGCTTGAGCCTAGGAGTCTGAGGTTGCTGTGAGCTAGGCTGACGCCACGGCACTCTAGCTGGGACAACAGAGTGAGACTCTGTCTCAAAAAAAAATAATAAAAAAAAGTTCAAAAATAACTAGGTTAATAAAAGTCTTAACTATTTTTTAAAAATTCATATTTTAAGGTGTAAAATGTTTATAAAAATTAGCTTGTCTTTGAACTCATTGGTTTCAAATTTAATTGTAGTTTTTAAAAAAAATTATTTTATTTTGAGCCTTTATATTCGTACTGGGGAAATCCTGTTTGTGCATTAATAGGTGAGCAAGGTCATTTACCAGTTGGACCCTGCTGGATAGGTTATTTGAAGATGGGAGTATTTTGCCTCCAGTAGAAGAGAAATGGGGATTGGACCAGATTCTTCCGTACTCCAGCCTCGTGTTTGTAATGTGGGTCATATTGACACGGCTCAGGAGTCATGGCTCCAGCCAGAAAGCCTTCCTGACTGCTTGGGTCGGGTGGGCTGGCTGCACTCCAGCCTGAGTCTGCCTCCCTCCCTCCCTCCCGGTCCCTCTGTGGCGCTTTTTACCACTTCGCGTCTAGCCCCTCACGAGCCGGTGGGCTCCTCCAGGGCACAGGCTGTGTCTTTGTCCTCCTTGTATCCCCAGAGCCTGATGCACAGGTGGAGTTGGTGCTCAGTAACTATTCATTGACTGAATGGGCTATGTCACGTGATTGTTCTTCTGTCTTCTCGAGCCCTATTGTTAGGGATCATTAACACACCAAGCGTTTAGTTGCCTAAAATCAGTTTTAGCTACGCATGTTGGTTACTGTCATTGGCTGTATTCTGGGCTCTAGGCAGCCGCCCTTGGAGTAGAGGCCTCAAAGTCACATGCCCAAAGGGGCTGGGATGCAGACAAGAGGGAAGTGGGGCCAAATGTAAGGCGACAGGGAGTGGTGGGGACTGTGGAGAGCTGAGGAGCAGAGGCCCCATGGAAAAGGGACAACTATAGGCAAAACCCGTCTGTGTGATGGAAGTCAGAATAATGGTTACACCTCTGGGGGTATGATGACTGGGCACAAGAGGTGCTTCCTGAGTGCTGGAAATTACTATACGTTGATCTGAATGTCTACAACAGTGGTGAATGATCATTTTTGCAAGAGACAATTCAGAAAACATGAGAACATTTATGGGCTGTATTCATTTGAATTCAGCATAAAAATAGCTTTATCAAATCCAAAGGGCAGAAAATGCATGTTCTTACCAACCTTATTGACTAGAAGGGCGTCAGTGAGAAAACTGGTGCATTTAAGAAGTAGCCACATGGCCACATGGAGACAGCCCTTTGAGCCTTTCACTGTGAAATTCGATCAGGGTCTGTCGTGGGGAGTGGGATGGGTGGCTGCTGCTTCTCACGGGGGGCCGTATATTTGGGCCTCAGGATCCGTGCCTTTGGGACTGTCTCCCTTCCATAGTGAATGTCCACGTGACCCAGTGTATTGCTGAGGGGAATGGGAATATCAGACATCCCTCCTCATCCTCAGGGGCTGCAGGCTGTGTTGCTGAGGGTGTCACAGCTGGCTCAGGCTTAGCAGTCATATTTTTTACATATTCTAAAACCCCATGCAAATGTTGGTCATTATGATGATCATATTCCAGTCCCTTCATGATTTTTATATGGCACTTTGGAGGCAGACAGAACTGGATTGAACACCAGTCCTTCTACTCTTGAGCTCTGCAGCCTTGAGTCTGGCACATAACCTGGCCCAGGCCTTAGTTTTCTCATCTGTGAAATGGGAATAATTTTCAAGTGTCTCGTAGGCTTGCTACAAGTATTCATTATATGAAAACTGTATAGAAGGCCTTTTGCGCAGTTCCTGACACATGGAAAATATAGCTTTTATTATATCCCTTTTCACTTCTGTGTTAGGCACATTATATTCTAGTAAAGAGGTGAAACCTTTTCTTATTTTCTGAGCTTGATGATCTGTAAGTTCATGAATTGAATTCTTCCTGAATATATGGGTATGTATGTGTGTATGTGCATGGTGCTGTGGTTTTTCATTTGGAATTACTAATAACAGTAAAAAAAAATCCAGCAGTTCTACATAAAAATCCAGACGTCTGGCATTTCTGATTAGAACTCGCAACATTGGGTTCATGTTCCCAATTGACAGTTGTTGGTTGGAGCTGAGTTGCAGCTACCCCTTTTATTTATTTTATTTAAAAAATTTTTTAATTTGGGAAATACATACATACAGTAAGGTAAATAGATCTTAAATGAAAGTGGTGAATTTTCATGTATATGTATACATTTGTGTAACCACCCCGACCCCCCGGCGGAGCTGCAGAACATTTCCAGCGCCTTGGCAGGTTCTCTCATGCCCCCGCCCAGGCCATGTTATCCCACTTCTGACTTCACGCTCACTTCTGTCACACGTGTGAGTTTTGCCTGCAGGCCACCTGCTAGATCTAGGGGACCCTGCAGCCTGTAGTTCTCCACGGTCCTCACCATTCCCTATTGTCTCACTGTGGACCCCACTTTACCGCTTTGCACTGCCTCCTGGCCCCTTTAGCCATTTGCTTTTGTGACCTCTACTCAAGGGCTGGAAGAGTTCTTAGAGACCAGCTAGTCTTAGCATTTTAAAAGTGGGGAAACTGAGGCCTAGAGCCAGGGTTTGTTCAAGGCCCTCAGATAAAGTTTGGCCTGGATGGTGGCCAGTCATGAGCAGAGCCCTTCTTCTCCCACCCCAGCATGAGGCGTGATGAGGAGAGCAGGCGTGCCTTTGTCTGCCAGACCCCTGCAGCCCAGGGTGTGGCCCTACAATCACAGTCACCCAGAGCCTCCTGCCTGCTGATCAGCCTCAGAGGGAAGGAGGGTTTTTTTTGGCCTGTGCCTTCCTGGAGATGCATCTTCCCCAAGGCAGGCTGTTAGCGGCACTGCCTTCCTCTTTAAAGGCCATGCTCCATCTGGAGAGGACCTGAGATGCCATTTGTGACAAGGGCCCTGTGTACCACCTTGATTGTGTCTGTTTCTGAAGGAAGGTTGTAATTTAGGAGCCAGTGAAAGCGAGGGAGGGAGGGAAGTAGAGCGCGAGTGGGAGGGCAGAGAGGGAAACCAAAAGGGGCAGCTACGACCCTGTCTGGGCATCCATTTGTGTCACTAATCCTGTCGCCGAGGAAGGCTGGCTTTTCCTGGATTCCCAGGGTTAGGTGAGAGTCAGGGTGGGCTGGGTCCCTCCAAGGGGTACCCTTTAGCTCTGCCCACTTCTGTTCTTTGCCTGCAGTGACAGGACGTCATTCTCTCCAGCCACCACGTCCCTTCTCCTGCTCTGAACTGCCCCTGGCCTGGGAGGGGGCTCATCTTGTCCTTTTTTCCTGGGGCCAGATTGCTGATATCATCTCCAGGGACCCGGTGGTGACAGAACTCAAAGCCAGGCCTCTCTCTGACCCTCTACAGGGGCCTAGGGAGATGCATGGGTGGGCTGTCACTAGAAAACCAGCACACACTGGGCAGTGGGGTGCGGCCCTTCCAAACCCATCCTCCCTTGTGCTCCAGGGTGCGGCATCAGCCACTGGGCATGCCCTTCATTTGGCCCTGCAGTCACCCAGTGCTGAGCATCACCTGTGTACCAGCCTCTACCTAGTCGCTGGGCTTCATGCCGAGAGTCTACAGCAGCTCTGCCCAGCGGAAAAATAACACCAGTCGCATGTGTCGTTTAAAATTTTCCAGTAGCCACTTCAGTGAAAAGAAACAGGTGAAATGATTTTTGAGAGTTGATTTGACTTACCCCCGTATATCCAAAATGTTATCCTTTCAACTTGTAATCAATGTAACAAATTATTAATATTTTACGTTCTTTCTTGCACTAAGTTTTCAGGATCTGGTGTGTATTTTGTATGTATAGGATGTCACAGTTTGGGCTCAGTATGTGCTCGTTTTCTAGCGGCACGTCCCTCCATGCATCCCCCTCTAAGCACATTCCAGATGCCGAGTGGCTGCATGTGGCTGGTGGCTACCGTATTGGCCTGGGGGAGCTAGACAATAGATACGCATGTAAGGCAGTTACTGGTGGTTGTGGGCGCTACAAAGAAATCAGAAGGGGTAATTGACGTGCTAGAGAAGGGATGGGGTGGCCAGGGGAGGCTTCTTGGAGGATGGGAAGATGAGGTCCCTGCGGAGCTGAGCCTGGCAGGGATGGGGAGGGGAGCGGTAAGGCGGGGGCTGTGTGCACGAGTAGCACCCCCCTCAGCACTCTGGACACCGTGCTCGCCGAGTGTGGGCTGCACTGGCGTGGGGCCTGCAGTGGATAGCAATGCTTTAGAAAAGTTTATCTCTGGCCGGGCGCGGTGGCTCACGCCTGTAATCCTAGCACTCTGGGAGGCCGAGGCGGGCGGATTGCTCAAGGTCAGGAGTTCGAAACCAGTCTGAGCAAGAGCGAGACCCCGTCTCTACTAATAATAGAAACAAATTAATTGGCCAACTAAATATATATAGAAA
>CAUYRT010049820.1:0-32014 GCA_963574885.1 Lepilemur ruficaudatus
CCAAAAAACTTCAAAGAGAATCTTCCAGGTTGGCTGCCAGCCTTTGTTTGCCACTCAGGATCATTAGACTCAGTAGAGATCTGTGAGATCCTAGAGGAATATCAGAGCCACAGTATAGTAAGAGTTCAAGTACCTGAGTGAGTGTATAGAGCAGAGAAACTACCACCACTGACTTCCTTGGATTGTGGGGAACATTAGAAATCAACTTTTATTGCATTGGAGCTACTGAGATGCAGGTACTTTTGGTCACAGCCATTTGCTTACCCTTATTAATGCAACCACCTTAACATTTTTAGTGGACTTCGCAGTTGACTAAGTGTTTTAAAATCATAAAGCGATACACTCATATTTTGACATCCAACTAAAAGGCATAGGACTATAGGCCATATTTAACCTTTAAAAGGAATTCTGATAGGAGCTTATTTCTCTATGGTTTTCTTCTTTCTTTTAAAAGTAGAGTACAAGTAGAGGTCAGTGGGGGAGTCAGCTAATTAAGAGTTGCAGGTAATAAGATTTCAATGTAATAAGTTTTTATAACAGTTACAGGAATAAAAAGGAAATAAAGCAGCTAATAAGTCTGAATTTTCAAAGACCAAATGGATACAAAATGAAAGCCTGTGAAAATTTAAGAATTCACAGAATCCCACAACCTGAAGAGTATTCAAAAGGTCATGATATTTATTTACTCCTGAAAAAAATCTGTAGGAAGAAGTTCTACCACCGAGCTCATCATTGTCCTTACTTTGGAGGAGGTTTTATAGTATCATGTTAAGAGGACAAGGTTAGAAGTCAGACAGACTGGGCCTAAATCCCAGCTCTTCTGCTTACTGTAATCGCTGGGAAATGCCGAATAAGCTCACTCTCCCCATCTGTGCAATGGTGATGATATTATCTACTTCATTAGGTTGTTATGAGATTTAAATGGGCTCTAAGCCACATTGTAAATATTTAATATTTACTTACATTAATATTAATATAGCAGTTAGTTGCACATGTCTTCTTTTTTAGGACAACTAGTTATTTTCTAGACACATAAGAAAGATTCTGAGAACTTAGGAGCCATAACTAGTTAATTTTTATCTCAAAAGAAAGATAAGAGCCATGGTGGTGGCTTTGCCTGGAATTCTATGTAGGTTAACGCTGTCCCTGTAAAGCAACAACTAGTGTGCTAATGCCTACGCGTCTTAATCCTTTTTCTGCCAACCGTGAAGACCAATAAGTCTTGGGCAAGGATCACTGGAGCTTAAAGCGCTTCTAAAAATGGTAAAACTCTCCCCACTCTTTGGGAGAAGGGCTAGCCGCCTGCCATGGTCCTCCAGACCCGGCAAGCTGGAGCTGCCGTGGCCCTTCACATCGTCGCCGGTCACAAAAGCGCATCGTCGGCGACAGGGAGCAGAGATGACTTGATAGGGGTGCGCCCGCCTCCCTCTGTCTGGCCAGCCGAGACAGCAGTGGGAGCTGCCACCTCATTTCTTTTGATAAGCTACTGAGGAGACACAGCGTCTTCCCCGGTTTTCTAAGTTTTAGTTTGAAAATTGAATCCGGGAACTTGTCAACTCTGACAGCAGAGCTTTAAAATTCAGTTCAAAGACAATCTACTTGTACTTTATAAAATCCGTCTTCCGACTTCAGAGCGGTAGGATTTTTCAAAATCTTCACTACGTAGGGAGTGAAAACCTTCAGTTTTCCTTCTTTCCAATTAAACTTGGGTTCTTTATAAAAAAAAAAATTACAGTTTTTTCCTCTTCCTATACCAATTCTTCTCCCTAAACTGCCTCTTTCAGTAAACAGAACTCAGTCCTGCATTTCAAAAAGCAAAGCTGAGACTTCTGCGTAACGTGACCCTTCCTCATCAGCACATACTGAGGACAAAAATAGGTAACACACGCGGGACTAATCACAAACCAACACTGCTCAAGCGACGGCATTTGTGACACTTGAGGTTTTAAAAATAATAATAAGCAAAGCCTGTGGAAGAAATCACTCCACTGCCTAAAGTTACAGAAGTCACACCTGGCAGCACAGACCTCCATCGGAGGCTATATTGAGAGGTAAAATGACCAAGACTCAAAGGGATAGGTCAAAACCCTAAACATGGCAGGAAACCAAAGGTAAAACCACGATCCAATGACAGGTGGCAAAGGCCTGTCAATGCCTGGGAAATTACATGGTGAAATTCGTTTCTGACATTTCATTCACAGAAGAATAACAAGACCCTGAAGTTAAACAATGACATTTCGAAAGGAAACACCTCCGCGGATGACACTTCTTGCATAGTTCAGCCTCCAGGGCATACACCCAAACCAGAATTTCATCTTGCTCAGGTGTGTGTGGGAGGAGGTGGGGGGGAGCGTGGGAGGGACAGAGGAGACGGGGAGACGAGAGAGCCCGTGTCTGTGCAGAGGGACGAGGGTGGAGAAGGGTGACAGATAGTTCATTTCTGCTCCTTCCCAAAGGACTTGAGCCTTCACTTCATAGATTTTTTCCTAAGTGACATTTGAAGGGTGCTGAAATCATCCATTCATTTGGGTTCTGTTTGGCCTTTAAATGTAATAATTCAACTGAGAGTTCAAGCTGGGGGGTGGGGGAAGGAATGGTTCAAGATGTTTTCATGAAAAGTAACCAAGCCAGAGGGTTAAAGAAGACCTTGTTAAAGGCATGAAGCACTCAAATTAGCCACTAAGCCTAATTTTACCCCTAAGGCCCAGGGGCATAGCCCTGACTGTGGGACCTTCCAGACTGTTCCATTCTTCTGAGCAGGAAGGTATCAAAGGGAAGCAATACTGTGATTCCAGAAAAATCCTGTGTGTGTGGTGGTGGTAGGCGGGGTGGGGGAGTGGGGTGTAACTGTTTCCATTTGACCAACATTGGAAATGAAGAAAAATGTTTGCTAGTGATAGGGAAAATAGAGCCCCATTAAATTCCAAAGGCAAGCTCTAAGTTTTAGTTGCTAATTTCTGTCACTTTGCCTTCGTTAGAATGATGATCACTAATTATTATTTTTATTAGGATTCATTTTAAATTTGTTTCAAAATGGCCTGAACAATGGATTTTAATTGTCACTAATATACTGTATTAGAGATCAATTGCTAAAACATAAAAAGCAACAGAACAGATTTTTCGCCTTACAGCATAAACACAGACAGACAGACAGACAGACAGACACACACACACACACACACACACACACACACACTTTCTTACACCTCCAAAAACTTCACTTCTGTTTTCTTCTTCTTTAGATGATAAACATAACTGCTTGCAATTGCAGGTGATCCTGAATGGCCCATGTACCCATCTCACCCTACATGCATAACTATTTCAAAAAGGTGATTACAAACAGTATCTTGCTTTCTGATGCTCCCTCTTGAAACATCAAACTAAGGAGATTGAGTTTCCCCAGTGAGTCTCAGAAACACAAAACAGGATGTTTAATTTGTTCAAGTTTCCAGAGCAATTTACCGGAGACAAAAATAAAATACCATGGCATTTTGCTGGCATCTTAAAAAAAGAAAGCCTCTCCTGGAAGTACAATGAACCTCATGAGATCTCGAACACAAATCCTCTATTTGCATGCTCACATTATTTTTATGATTTTGCTCACTGAAGAATAGTTTAACATATTCCAACTCATGCATTTAGTGAAAGAGAAGCTTCTAAGAAAACAGGTCTTTTTTATGAGGCAGCCCCCAAGATCTCCGACAGCTAAGTAGACTCAAGCAACCTCCCACAGTCCCTATTCCAGCCTCCATAATCAAATGACTGCTCACCGGATCGTTTTAATTTGCAAAAAGTTTCTCCTGTTTAATGGAGTAAAGCATCAAGCTCAGTGTCAGCCCTGAGTTTAAAAATCTTTAAAGAAAACGTCTATGCCTGTGAGTAAGGTACTGCCATCTATGCTTTCATTATTTTAAAATGAAGCTTGAAATGAGAGGAATGATTTTTTAAAAAGAAAAGAAATTATTTATCTGCAGAGCCTGGCTTAGACATTGTGCAAAACGGCCTCAGGAGGCCAAAGGGAGGCATTATTTAAAAGATGGGAGGTCACTTTATTTCTTTTTTTTAATCCTACTCTTCAGGGTTTGCATTTGATCTGCTATCATTGACGTCCTGCCATCCTGGAAGACTTTTTATTTCCTTGCTTTGGAGTGAATTCTCAGGCAATCCTTTGGTCTATTGATTCTCAGAATCATTGCAGTGGTTGCTTGGCCTAGGTCCTGGGAGGTCAAGACAAGAAACCTCAAATGTACGGGATTCTCTTTTCTACTGTTTCTGCTGGCTCTGACTTGGCCCTGAACCACCAGATAACTACTTAAAAACCATATATAGAATTTATAAGGTACTATTATTTATAAGGTGTCACTTGACACATACATGTTAACAAGCTGTGAGCTATTCCACATCAGTTTAGAGTTGTTTGGTTGCAAACACCAGAAAACTACTCTAGCTAATTGCAGGAGAAAGAGACTGTATGCAAAGGGTAAAGTGAGCTCACAGAACAGTTCAAAAGGCACAGAAAAAGGTAGAAACCAAGAAAGGTTTGAGGAGATCTAGTTAGCAGGAACAACTTGATTGCCTCACCTAGGCATTGCTACTGGAATGAACAAGTAAAGAATCATTTTTTGAGTTTGTTGCTTATATCACATCACTGAAGTTTCAGAGCCCCAAAAGAGAAAGTCGGACTGACATTTTGGACAAATAGTTTTTTGTTATAGGTGGGGCTGTCCTGTACATTGTAGAATATTTAGCAGCATCCTCGGCCTTTACGCACTAGATGCCAGTAGCACCCCCTCCAGTTGAGACGAAATATCTCCAAACATTGCCAAATGTCCCCTAGTGGGCAAAAATATCCAGGTTGAGAACCACTGGCTTAACTTGAATCACAAAAGTGCCCACCTCATGGCTCATGAAAGACCAGGTACCTTGATATGAAATCCCATAAGACAAAGAAAATGTGGGTAAGTTTCCAAAAAGGAAGTTGCGTTACTGCTTCCAAAAGAGGGGAATTAATGCTTGCAGTCCATTTCAACATCTATGAGTACAAAGGTGAAGAAGATTAAGGTTTCCAGGCCATGTATTCAGGAAATAAGAAAAAAAGGGAATTTTAAAAATTCTGAAAGCAAATTGTAGAAAAAGTCGTGCAAGAAAATGCTGTATCAGTCCTTCACAAAGCTATGACGGTTAGCCTTAGTGTGCTGAAAAAGCACAATCCTGGTAAAGTGGGTGTTCTTTTCTATTTTTATTCAAATTCTCCATGTTTTCTTATCTGTTTTTAAATCCTGCCAGATCATTTTCCAACTCCGGGTATCTATGGACTTGTGGTAATTGACATGGCTAATTTAAGGGAAACTGATTCCAAATCCCAGAGAACACCCAATGCATTTCTGTATTAATTAGTCAGCTAAGTCCGTTGGTTCCAACATGGTGCTAATGAGACCAAAGACATGAATCCAATTCTCATGCCATATGGGCTTGCTCAACAGCCAGCCTGGAGCCCGACGCCAACCAGCCAACCGATAAATGTGCATGGCCATTGGTGGGGAAGGGGCTAGGAGAGAACATGGATGTGTCCAGACAAATCCATCCTCACATCCTCTTCCACGCAGCCCAGCCTTCCAGGGAAGGGGCTGCTCTTTCATCCCCATGGAATGAAGGGTATAGCACATGCCACCATAGTACCTCCTTCCTAACACTCAGACACACCATGCCACCTCTTTTCATCTCCCATCTCTAGCTCATATCTACTCATATTAGCTTCCTTTGCTGCTACCTTTTCCTTCATTCATTGACATTTCTTAAAACGTGGAGCATCGAACTTCATCTCCAATCTGCACTGACTCTGAATTCCCTGATCCTCCCATCAGCAGCAAGACGAGGCCTGTCTCTTCTTCCATTATTATTTCTGACAGCCCCAAAGAAATCACTTAATATTCATATCAGTCTCCTATTTCAGACAGTTTAAAAATCAATTTCAAAATTTTTCTTCTTGATCCTGTCATTTAGCACTGAAATGGCCCAAACTGATTACTTGGGACATTAGGGTTTCTCCCTTCTCCCTCTAGGACGTCAGCTTCACTTTGTGAGTCTGTTATGGTCTGATTTAAGCCGCCTTTCATTTCAGGATGGTTGTTTTTCACCGAGAAACATGATTTTTTTTCCAGCTATGTTTGTAGAACAACTTTCAGTTGTTCTTCTTTTGTAAAAAACCGGCAGTAAAAAATAGGCAAAACACTCTGGCTAAGAGAAAAATTAAATTCAATGGGTGAAAAGGGAAAAAGAAAAAGTCTTAAAATGGCAATTTCTCGAAAATCTTCAACAAGAGTGCCACTTTCAAGCGTCTGCTTTCCAAATAGTAAATTAGTAACATTAACATCACCTAATTTAGTAATAAAAAGAAGTTAAAATAGCCATTCAGGATAAGATGCTGAAAGCTGCAAGGAAGCCAAGAACAGGAAGGAAAAGGACTGAAAGGGAGGAAAGGTAAGGACAGCTTTTATAAAGAAGAAAGAAAGTTCTTTGTCTTTGCTGCCATTCTGTGAACAGTCTAGAGGGTTCAGTTCATTGTCATTGTCGCTGCCCTTCTTCCTTGCTATTGTTTTGCTTTCTCAGGTTGTCTTGAATTCTCCAAGTAACATTATTAGAGAACCGGAGGGGTGGAAAACCACCAGGAGGACCCAGCGGGTGCGGGGGACCTAACTAAATGAAATGCGTCCAGGTCATTTTATTCTTTAGCCCGTGTTTTCTCTGCTTGGTGAGGAGAGGAGGGTTTTAAAAGTAAAGAATGCTACAGACGTGACGTTGAAAGAGAGCTCCGGACCATGCAAAACAGTCCTCCCGCCTGAGAACCATAACCAGTTTTTGCTCTAAGATTTACTCTGCTGTATTTGTAATTCCACCCGCTTGTTATTTATATTATTACAATGTCCTAATGGGCCTCCCCCCACCATGATTCTGGCTTGCTTGAGAAGGAAATATCTGCCAAAACGATGAGGGAATGAAAGCCATCGGCAATGAACTACAAGAGAGAAAACAATTGGATTTCTTTCTTTTTTTTTTTTTTGTATAGGATCAAAGAGTCAAAAATCATTCTTTCTGCAACTGTGGAACATCAAACATTGGGACTTAAAAGTGTCACCTCAGGAATTAACAAACACAAGGACGTGTGTCCAGCCCCAAACCACTTTCTGAGACTGAAGATAAATTGTAGGAACCCGTCCACGTCACAGCAAATGTAATCAAACGGACTTTGAAAAGGCACAATGTGACCTGGGGATAGTGTGCCCTGTATCTTTTCTGCCTGCCAAATGTGTGGCCTTTCTGTGCAGTGCAAGTGTCCTTCTAGTGCCACCAGGAGGCCACTTACATTAAACTGCGTAGTATTGTCCTGGCTTTCAGGTGCTGATTGCATGAAGTCAGCCCATGACTACACTGGCCTAAAATCATGGAACGTAACCAAGGGAAGGTGATCGTACTATTGTCTGGACGTTTATTGAACATCAATAATGCATCACACTCCATCTGCAACACGGAATTAGACACTGCCCCTGACTAGGAATTCATTAATCTCCATGGATATACAGGCAACCGGAGGATGCTTTGACAACAAGATGGGGAAAATAGGAACTGTTTAGATTATCGACTTTTTAAAATAAATGAACCATCTTTAGAGACTGTGATGGTAGCTGAGAGAACAAAAACTTGACAACAGATCCTGAGCTAAGTCAGACAATGAGAACACATGAGTCCTGCATCTACACCAGAATTCTCCTGAAAGTTCTGCCAGACTTCCAGCAAAGCTGATAAAAGAACACTCAGACTTTTCAAAATTAGATTATGATCCACTTTCTCCAAGTTCTATTTACTTTCCTAAGGAATTTACTTCTAAATTCTTGCAAATACCATTAGCTCTGTGAATGCACTTCTAATTGAATTAGAATGATAAATACTGCAAACTAGACTCAACTGGCAGAGACAGCAAATCTGAACTACCCATGTAATTAACACATGTCCCTATGCTAACAGGCAGTGCTGACCAAGAAATATGACCCTGAATTGGGATGCTACACCCTTAATCTAATGATGCCACGCTTTTAGCTTGTTGGTCTTCATCTCACATTTCCTTATGATGCTTCAGCATTTGTAAAACTGTCTTTGATTCTAATAAAATGAGTGTAATGTGAGCTCAACACAGAATCACCTGGCATAGTGACTGGCAAGTGACTTGAGAGGTCACCTAATAAAACCTTCCTGCGCAGTCAGGAGGCACCACAGACACGTCTCTGATGGCCTCTGCTAAGCCCATCAGTGACAGGAGATGTCTACTTCTCAAGGCTCTCATTGGTCGCTCTACTTCAGGGGGACAGGATCTAGTACGGAGCAGGTAACATTTACATATGGAAAAGCAAAGTTCTAGGTTATGTAGATAGAAGGAAGAATAAAGGGGAGAGCGTATTTTTATTTTAGTTATCTCTGTTTTCCTGAAGCATTTGGTTTCCTGACCTTTCCATTTCGAATATTCTATGTAACTTCACCCTCGTGTGAATCCTTTCCACTATACCATCCTCAAATTTATTCTCTAATTCGTAAGAATGACAGCACCAGAAATCCCAAATGCCTATGATAAATTCCTTGCAAGTCACCTGTCAGATCACAGTCCCACATCCATTCACCTAAGGAAATGCATGCCACCAACCTCACGGAGACACAGGGAAGAAAAGCACTTCGGATTTTACAAGGACCTCAAAATTTCAAGAGTCTGGCATTCTCTAACCGGCAGCAGGTCCTGGTCAACAATTTCATACGCTAACGATCCATCCATACCTATTTGTGGAAGGTCTTTTTGGTCTAACGCAGGGCTAGTTACTATGATGGAATAGACAAAAATACACACACACACACACACACACACCTCTCATGTGTGGCTCCTTGCCATCAAAGATCTTCCACCATCTCACTGGGGAGACAAAGACTAATACGTGAAGCCAAGGAATAAATCATTAAACTAACATTTAGTTTTTTTAATTGAAATAGAAGAGGGATAAAGCTAATTGTGCTTCTGTTTCATACACCTTAGCCCTGAAGGGCTCATCCTTGGCTTAACTTGACTTCAGGGATATTTCTTCGAGCCCCCTCTTGATTCTTCCAGATATTTAGCTAACACCGTTTCCAAAGCGTGCTTTCATACAGCACAGACTGTTCTGGTGGCTGCTCTATCTCTTTCCCATTTTATAAGACACAAACATGAAAGTTAAACACTTTCAACACCTACCCTGTATTAGTTTCCACAATTCTCCATGCCAATGTGGAAAGCAGCTTCCAAAAGCTAAAAAGCTTTTTCTTATAAATAGATGTTACACAGTTTTAAATACTTACAAACAGTCCCTTTCACACCCTGTTGCCAGTTTCTTTGTGAGTAACGTTAACTGGAAAAAAAAATAAATAACAGGAAAAGAAAAATAGCCCAAAGTGAACAGCAAGTAAGAGCTTGAAAGAAAACACAGGAAGGAAATATATGTAAATCGTTTGCCTGAATCCTTGGTTCTCCCTCTCAGATTTTAGCTTTACATGATTCAATTTCACACTAAACACAGGAGAGGTGGCTGAGACAAAGGAGGGAGAGAATGAATCGTTTTTAATGTACGGTCTGGGAGAAAATAACGCCATTCTTTTCTGAGCGAATTCACGTCAACTTTCCCTCCTCTGCAAATGAATAAAAAATCATTTTTAAATAAATAGTCACCATAAATTTTGATGTTGCAAAAATAAATCCCCCAGATGTTTTGTGTAGCTTCGGGAGTAAAAAGCTTCAGAGGGATTTACTCTGAACATAATATCATACTTTACAAGAATACATTGAGCACTAAATCCGAAATATTATATGGAAGATATAGCACATTTCGTACTTTTCCAGGAGACCTAGGGCCTTGAGCGCAATCTCTTGGGAATACAAAGTCAGGCAAATACATTTTCAAATGCGTTTAAAAAAATTAAAAGAGTGCTGCTGGACTCTGTTTGGGGTTAAAACTGGAGTGAGTGAGAGAGATTTTTAAGTCAGGGGCACATTAACAACATTGGATTTAATTTTTCACATTTTTAAAAGTTAAAATAATAGATGCTAAATATTCGCTGAAAATAATGGACTACCATAACATCTAAAATATATTACATAAGAATATTTTGAGTTTGGATTTCAGGAATCACAATCACGGACCATAGAGCCCCTTACTCAAGAGCTTGTGCAAAACTGAAGGAACCTTAAAAAAAAAAAAATTTTGAGACAGCTGTGCCCTCTGGAGGTGGCACTTGGGAATTGAATAAATCTTCCCTAAACCAATAACAATGACTTTCCTAAAGAATTGAACACGCACTTGGAAATGCAAAGAAGGCTTAGAAGGTTTCATTCATGTTCCTCTCTTTGTGTCAAACCAGTTTTCAATGAATACTAATTTAGAATTTCAATTTAGAAGTGTTCAAATGGGCACAAAACATTTTGGTAGAAGGGATTAAAAGCTTATGTTCAATATCTGGAATACAATGATTAGGAACATGCTGAATATTACGAAAAGGAAGAACAGTGGTTCCAAATCAAATATCCTCAAAACCTCTTTCGGTGAACTGCACGGAGCAACTACCTACTCTTCATACTCCACTTTCCCTCACTCTCAGAGAGAACAGAATCGGCTAGGTTAGAAAATGCTTTTGTCCTGTCTTTTCAGAATAATTTATTACCATTTCTTTATTTTTCTTTTTATCTGCCTTTCTATACATGATTCCTAATAAACGGAGCTATATTTCCCCATCTAGGGAATATATTATTCCAGTGGGAAAAGTAAGAGATAATAAGTATTTCCTGCCTGAATTTGAGAGATAGAAATTAATAAAGTTGGCTTTGTGTGTTCAGAATTTCAATAGGCCAAAATAAGCAAATAAATAAATGAAAGCTATAATTATGGAGGAGGAGATAGGAAAAACAATTCCAAAGGTGTTCCGTACTTGATGTTAAACTCAGAACAAAGCTACCAACTTTAAAGACAGAATGAGGAGATCTTCTTGATTGTTACGTTTGCCTTGGATGTGGGTGAATGCTGTGTCGCTTTGAAACGAAGTGGGGAAGAAACAAAAAGAATTAAGGCTGGAGCCACATCCCTGAGTCCCCCAGAGCAGAGCAGAGCCTTCTTTATGTTAATAGCTCAATGAGAGTTTGATGAATGAATGATGTGATTAAATAAATGCATGCCCTGGATCCCTAGAGGAGGGTGTAAGTCAGAGGAGGAGCAAAACCCTGCCACCCATGAGCAAATACCACTGGGGCTGTCGTGTAACTTCCTTCTGGAAAGGGCCTGGCGTCTTTGAGAGACTAATCACTTTCCCGAGAACAATGGAGACTCTTTCAGCTAAAAGAGCTATGGCCCTGCTCAGGGACCTCCCTCCAGTCCAACCCCTCCTCATTAAAAGCTTCCAGTGGCATTTCTGGGTGCTGGCTACCCCTTGCCCCTTTCATAGTTATATTTTGGGGTTCCCAGTGGTTTCAGGGGCCCAAAAGCTTTTCCCCTGAATTCTCCCTTAAAGGAGCTGCTCAGAGACGATAACTTACACAGCTGAAGGGAGTCGAATCGTTGTGAAAACAAATCCTGGGCAAATGGGAATGCTCGTCTCAACTTACTAGGTGTTTGAAGGTTTTAACTCCCCAAACAGCATCTGCACTGGGGCAGAGTCTATTTCCTTTTTCTGCCTAGCCCAGATGAGACTGATTTTCTTTTTCTTTTAAATGAAGTTTAGGAAGATTAGTCTTCTCCTGCTATGTAGCAAATTACCACCAACTAAGCTTAAAGCAACACATATTCATTCTTCATTATCACACGGCGTTCACAGATCGGGCATCCAGGCACCAAGTTCTCTTCTCAAGGTCTCACAAGGCTGCCCTAAGGGTGCTGGCTAGGTCCATCCTCACCTGGAGGCTCCACTAGGCAGATATTCACATCCAAGCTCCCTTAGGTTATCGGCAGAATTCATCTCCTTGTGGTTGTACGACTGAGGTCCTGCTGTCTTGTCAGCCGTTTGCCAAAGATCACCCTCAGCTCCTAGAGGCCACTCCCTGGTCCTTGCTATATGCTCCCTTCCCTAGATCCTCTCACATTTCTAATCTCTCCTTTAAAACTCACCAGATTTGGTCTGGCCTACCCAGATAATCTCCTTTTGATTAATTTAAAGTCCACTCATGAGGAACCTAATCATGGGAGTGATAGCCCATCATATTCACAGGGAAGGTGTCTTAGTTCATGATGTTATAACAAATGCCATAGACTGGGGGGTTTAAACAAAAAACTTTTCTCAGCCAGTCATGGTGGCTCACACCTGGAATTCCAGCACTTTAGGAGGCTGAGGTGGGAGAGTTGCTTGCAGGCAAGAGTTCAAGACCAGCCTGGACAACATAGCAAGACCCCTGTCTCTTTAAAAAAGAGAAAAGAAAAGAAAGAAATATATCTCACAGTTCTGGAGGAGGCTGGGAAGTGCAAGATCACGGTTCCCTAAGGGCCAGGCAATCTGGTTCCTGGGGAGGGCCTTCTTCCTGGTGTGCAGAGGGATGGCTTCTTGCTGCACCCTCACATGGTAGTCAGAGAGATCATCTCTCTCACGTATCTTCTTATAAGAGCAGTAAGTCTGTCATAAAGATTATCTAATCACCTCCCAAAGGCTCCGCCTTCTGACACCATCACATTGCATACAAGGGCTTCAACTTATGAATTTTGAGGGGACATACATATTCGGTCCATAGCAACAGCACATGCATACCAAAAGGTGGGCATCTTGCAAGTCATCTTAGAATCCTGCCTACCACAGAAGAAAATAGAGGAAAATAAGCAAACAAACAAAAATTATAGGATGTGCTGATTTACAGATGTCAGATTTCGACCCAAAGTGTCTAAAGGCCAGGTCTCCAGGACCTAAGGACCCCTCTTTCTACCTGGTCTCGGGCCCTTAGCCCTCTTCAATCTCTCCCCTGGCCGCTGCTGGAGTTCGGAGGAGAAAAGGCCTTTACTGAGGGCCAGAGGGAAGAGAGGCCACCGACACCCACCCCACGGTGCCTCTGACATGGCAGCAAGGCAGCAATTAAGAGTGGACGGGTCAGGAAGACTCACCTGGGTTCAGAGCCCAGCTCTGCCACTCACTCGCCAGGGAACCCTCGGGGCCTCGTTTCTGACACTTCATTTCTGCATCTACAAAATGAAAGTAAGATCTCCTTGGTGTTGTTGCAAGCACTGGGTGATATACCGTACTTAACCTAGCACCAGTGTGGTGAAGGTGAAGCGGTTCAGAAAAAGTTAAACCTGCCAAGAATGCAGCTGAGGAGTTGGTGTTTCTCATGGCGTCTACCGGGTGCCCAGCACGGTGCCAGAAACTACAGGGTTTACAGATGCCCAGAAAGCATGAAATCTGGCCTTAAGACACGCACAGTCTCGTTGGAAAGATAAGGCAACCTACCCACTGAACAGTTTCACTTGCACAGAGAGACGGGTTGTGAGCACAAGAGAGTTCTTCTCAGAAGGACTTTTCGCCAGGGACCTGCAAGCGCTTGGCCTCACCAGGTGTTCATCCGGGGCTTTCGACACCTGCCCCTCCTCAGCAGCTCTCTTTGCCGTGACCAGAGCCCTCATAGTGACCACACCTGAAGTATCACTCAGGGAGAGGCCCATCCACAGAGCCCGCAGTTAGTGACACACGGCGGGCCAGAAATGCTCAGCCATCAGTCAGGGGCCGGCTGCCTTTGCTTCTGCCGGGTAAGAGGAAACATCAAATCAGACGCTGGAGAGGACCTGGTGGGACCAGAGATGGTGAACAACACCATGTATTATTTCCTACTCCCGCTGTAATAAATTACCACAAATTTAGTGGCTTAAAACAACACAGGTTTGTTATTTTACGGTTCTGGAGGACAGAATTCCGAAAGCAGTTTTACTGAGCTAGAATCAAGGTGTGTTAACAGGAGTCAGTGCGGGGGAAGAATGTGGCCCGGCCTTTTCCAGCCTTTAGAGGCTATGTACACTGCTTGGCTCCAGGACCTGCATCACTCCGACCTCTCTGCCTTAATAACATCTCCTTCTCGGGCCCTGACGTTCCTGCCTCCCTCTTTTAATCTCCCTTGTGATTACATTGGGCCCACCAGGAAAACCTGCGATACTCTTCCTACCTCAAGATCATTAATCACAGCTGCAAAGTCCCTTTTGCTGTGTGAGTAAGGTAACAAAGTCACAGGTTTCGGGCATCAGGATATGGGCATTTCAGGGACTCATTATTTTGCTTATCACAGGTGCCTCTTTCCCAGAGTCAGACACCCGTGAGCATATTCCCCTCTCCCGCTCCTAAATGATTTAGAAAAAAAGGACTCATCTCTAGCTGTTAATATTTACCTGATCTACCCTACAAACAAGCAACTTGGGGATTAAACACACTTTCGTAGAAGTACATTTGTTGAAGTTTTCATGAGAAAATGATGCCGTGCTCTAGACATCACAGGAGAGTAACTGATCATTAAAACCCACTTCTAGGTGCATCTGATAGGACAGGATTTAATAAGATTTGAAAACAGAACCTGTATTTTTTTTTACTGTGCTCTAGTATTCTTCACTTCAGTGTTTGCAAACAACTGCGATCATCGCTAGCACCTATGTTCCCCTACCCCGCTTTCTAACTATTCTCTAAATTGACTTGATACTATAGTTTTTTGACAGTTCAATGACAGGCACAAATTACTTCACTGTTACCATGGTAACCAAGGCACCTCAAAACAGAGGGGAAAAAAATAAGATTAAAATAAAAGGAGGAGGGAATAGTCCAAATTGACATTAATGAGTCACTGTCCCAGTGTAATGGCGTGCCAACTGGCCAAGCTCTGGCAGTTGTTCCAGGAAGGACCCCTGAGTCAGTCAGCAGAGGAAGCCTCCCCTGTGGATGAGAATGCTTGTCTTCGCACAAGAAGCAATGGCTCAAAGTTTCTAGAACCTTCTCTTCTCCCTTATTTATGCATCTCTTTTTATTTGGATCATCTCCTTTGTTTTTCATCTCCTCCTGCCTTTCTCCTTCTGAACACATTAGTTACTATGGAAACATTGGTGTGAATGTCAGAAGGCTCGGCTCAGAACTGCTTCATAAAGTCAATTTATAGAATGGTCTGACATTTATCTCATGTTCGAGAAATTTAAAGAATTTGTGATATGCATGACCACGGACAGGGTTGGGTGGTAAACACTGTGCTATTATATATGGATTTTAAAATTTGTTGTATATACACTGAGAAAACATCAGGTTTTGTCTTTTAGGGAAAGAACAGCAACAGAAACAGGAGTCTGGTTTGGGATTTGAAATTGGATTCATTTTCCATCAGTTCAGGAAGGATTTCCACTTTCTAAGTTTGTAAGGCTGACTATAATCTCATGTGTCAAAATAAATTCTTTTTGCAAAAAATATGGTTTGCTTATTTTTTTAAAAACTTTAACCTCACAAGACAAATGATATGATTCGTAGTAACATACATAGGGCAGCAGGACACAGAAACGTTAATGTTTCTGCTATAAAAATGCTTATTTTACAAAGGGGAATTTCAGAGTTAGTGTTACCCTATGGAATAATAAGTATAGCTAACAATTACAGCACATTTACTTTGTGTCAGGCTTTCTTCTGAGTATTTTACATGTATTAATTTGTGTAATCCTTATAATAAACTGGTGCGGTAGATGTCATCATTATATTCTTTTTATACACGAGGAAACTGAGGCACAGAAAGGGGAAACAATTCATCCATGTAAGCAGTAGAAGCAGCATTCAAACCTCAGCAGCCCAGCTCCTGAACCTGTGTTCTTAACCACCATGCACAATTGCTTCTCTATGAAAAAAAATAAAATACTACTAGCAATATATCCAGATAGCTTTGAGTTATAAGTTCTGCATGAAAAGACAATCTAGACCCTGTAAGTACTGCCTCTCTGAAGTTGTTGCCCAAAACCTTAAGGCTTGCCACGTTTTAGTATGGGTTCCTAATAAGTACAGTTTGACAATGAGTATAGTTTAGGGTTCAATTTGGTTTTAGATTTGTGGGCTTTTGCATATTTTATTAGATATAAAAGAGTAAAAATGTTTTGCCATATGATCATCAGGAAAGCTAAAAAATAGCTGAAAAGATATTGAGCTGAAACTCCATTGTATTCTACCAGAAAAATTATAATTATAAAGAAAATCCAGCATCAATCTGTGTGGTAACATTTATTCTTTACCCATTTCTCTGGCAACAGCTCCCAGATTTTGTTTGAGAAAGTGGCCTCTGCCCAGTTTGTGTCTGACCTGCCTGATCTCAGGATGAACCAGGTGGGCCAGCACTGAGCCGATCTGCACAGCTCATCCCCCGACCTCAGTGATTGGTTCAAGGATCGGCATGTGACCCAATCACCACAAGCCAAAGAAACACCACAAGACTTTGGCTGGGAAGGCTCAAACAGGAAAAGGGTGGCAAACTTGAATGAGGACTGAGCTGCTCTAGCCATTTTTGCCACCACAAGGGGGTGGCCAAAGTGTACACAGGCCACTAGGCAGAGACTGAAACTTTGGGAACAAAAGGCATATGAAAGATTAAGAGAAACTCAGCCAAACGGCATCCTTGGAGCCCTCAATACGGCAGCGTCTAAAATCTGTCTGTGAGACTTTTCAATTATTGAGACAATTAATCACTCCTGCCTTTTATTTTAAATCTAAGCACATTTGAGCTGGCTTATAACAAACAGAAAAAGGCTGAACGGACACAAGAAGAAGCAATATGTGTCCTTTAAGAGCAGACCTTACAGCTTCTTCACCTTGTTCATAAACAAGCAAACCTGCCCTTGTCTGAGATCCCAAAATCCATAAACCTCTGAGAACCAAAAACCTCCTTGTAACTCATTTGGTGACAAAACAGACATGACCTGCATGGGCATGAGGAGTCTTTGCTTATCCCACTTAGTGTCAGCGTTTCTGTGTTTTGCTGCAGTACAATTAATGTTTGTGACTACAGGATGCTGCACAGACCCTATCAAAAGTGTCATGCTGTATAAGATATATGGAGATTTTTATCTTTAATAAATCCAAAAAAATTATAAATTCTGAAGCCTCAAGGGTTTCAGATAAAAGGCCATGGATTTCTAGTCACATTATAAATTGAATGAATACATTGATTGAATAAATAAGTACTTAATCTCTGAATAGGATGGGACCTGAATTAGTTAATGACATTGTAAACCATAAGAAAGCATCCATCATCCCAAAATTATATTGAAAGTAAAATTATGCTTGCATGCCAGACAATAGACATACATCAAATCAAACAGTAGTTCGACAAACATTGGGACAAAGTGAAAATTCCAAAGTTCAGGACAAAAGCAAAAGGAATCAAGTGTCTCCAAGAACAGTATCAAGGCAGAGTTTTGAGAACAGAGTATCTGAAAGAAGAAGGGAGCCTGCTGCCTGACTCCACACCAAGTTACGCCGCTCTACTCACTGTAAACACTAACTCCAAGAGGTAAAAGAATTACGATGCTGAGTGCACGTGATCATGACTAAATCTGGAAATCCATATTCCACCTCCACGTGGGATTTATTCTAAGTCCCCCTCCCTAATTCTCACATTATAAATATAAAAAATGTTATTTACTTTTTATTGACTCTGCAGCCAAGAAATCTATCATGGTATGAAATATCAAAAAGAGTACTAGAAACTAATTAAACATTACCCTCAAAGTAGCAAACTTTGGGGCCATGACCCATCTGTTTCAGTTTTTACATCTAGCACCTAAAACAGTAGCCAGTACACAGTATGTATTTCCTAAGTGCTTTATTAATAAATGAAATAAATGCTATATTCTGATACTCCGCCACTCACCAACACGGACATGTTGTCAGTGGGACAGTTGACAGAGGGAGGAGAAAAACTAAAGAAGGAAAAAGACCACCAGGGTGGTGACTCCAGTAACAGAAAAATCCTCCATGAAAAGAAAATCTAAAAGGGTGCAGATGGAAGTCTGCATAACTTACTTAAAACACTGAGAGAGCATGGAGTAATCCCTAAATTTGGAGAAGACTCTTGAAATTTGAAAGAGGAATATACATACACACACATATGTATATATGAGATAGATCTCTATCATATATATAACATATATGGAAAACATCTGCATTGAGTATCTTCTCATAGCTAAGAAATGGTACAGGACCTAAAATGTGTCCAGCTCAAAATGGCCCACACACTGGTCTGAAAAATACTGAATCCTTATCTTCCTGTTAATGAAACTTCCAATGTCCAAATCACCAAGCTGCAAGAGCCCAGCCAGCTTTGAGATGTCCTCTCTTTTGCCATACCCAGCCTGCTGCCAAATTTTCCTACATCCATGACATTGCTCAAATCCAACCTATCTTTTCCATGAGAAGTCTTTAAATGCCTCCTTGACTCCAGTTTCCTCTTCAATCTTCCTTGCACATAATTGTCAGATTAATTTTCCTAAGGAAAAGCTGTGATCCCATCACTCTGTTTCAGAACCTTCAGTAGCTCCCTGTGACCTTCACATTTTCCTTTTTTCTCCTATCTCTTTTTTAAAATTATATCAAGCTACACATACCATAAAATTTGCCATTTTAAAGTGCGCACTCCAAAAGCATGGAGTACATTCACAGGGCTGTGCAACCACCACCAATGTCTAGTTCCAAAACTTTATCATCATCCCAAATGGAAACCCCATATCCATTAAGCAGTCACACCTCACTTTCCCCTATCCTCTAGCCCCCCATAACCACTACTCTGCTTTCTGTCTCTGGATGGATTTGCCTCTTCTGGACATTTCATATAAATGGATCTTATGATAGGTGGCCTTTTGTGTCTGTCTTCTTTAACTTAGCGTAAGTTTTCAAGGTTCATCCATGTTGTGGCACATATTCAGTATAGCACTCCTTTTTATGACTGGGTAATGTTCCATTTCATGGATATACTACACTTTGTTTATTCATTCATCTGTTGATGGACATTTGGGGTTTTTTCACCTTTTAATTATTGTGAATAATGCTGCTATGAGTATTATTGTGTAAGTTTTTGCTTAAATACCTGCTTTCAATTCTTTGGAGACTATACCTAGGAGTCACATTGCTGGGTCATAGTAGTGTTTTTATGTTTAACTTGCAGAGTTAAACTACTCACCACAGCAGCTGCACCATTTTATATGTCCACTATTAACATATAAGGGTTCCAATTTCTTCACATCCTTGTAAACACTTTTTATCTTCTGTTTTTTAAATTATGAGATACTAGTGGTATCTCATTTTTTTATTTGCATTTGCACAATGACTAATGATGCTGAGAATCTTTTCCTGTGCTTGTTAGTCATTTATCTTCTTTGGAAGAAAATGTCTTTTTTGGTCCTTTGCCCATTTCTGAATTGGGTTGTCATTCTGTTGTTGAGTTGTAGAATTGTGAGAGTTTTTAGTTTGTTTTTTGGGGAGTTGTAAGACTTTTTTTATATTCTAGATATTAGACCCTTCTTATGTATATTATTTGCAAGTATTTTCTCCCACTCTGTGGGTTATCTTTTCATTCTCTTGATAGTATCCTTTGGTATACATATTTTTACTTTTGGAAAACTCCAAATTATCCACTTTTGTTATTGTTGTTTGTGCTTTTGGCATCATATATTTAAGAAACTATTGCCCAATCCAAGGTCATGAATATTTGCCCCTATGTTTTCTTCTAAGAGTTTTAAAGTTTTAGCTTTTAGATTTCAGTCATTAGAGTGCTCATCTTGAGTTTTATGTGGTGTAAGTGTCTAGCTTCACTTATTTGCATGTGGATATACACTTGTCCCTGCACTGTGTGCTAAAGAGATTGCTCTTTTCCCCAGTGAATGGTCTTGGCACCCTTGTCACAAACCAGTTTACCATAGATGTATGGGAACCTCATTGCCTCTGACAAAGACTTCTGCTCGGAGCTCAAGACCCACATGTACCCAGTAGACCATTCAACCTCCCCCACCTCAATACCCTCCTCATCTTCAACCTCTCCAAACACGTTCATACTCCATTGTTCTTTCTGGACAACACTGTTCATCCAGTTGTGGAAGCTAGAAACAACCCCCTCTACTCCACTCTTCATGTTTAATTCCTATCAATTGAATCTCTATACATTGTCTTGAATCTGTCCAACTTTCTCAAGCTCCTCCACCATCCCTAGATCAAATTACTGTAGTCCACCCCTTGAACCATTAAAATGGTCTCCTAAGTAGAGTCATCTCCCTGGGTCCATTCTGTCAATCTTTTAATCTATTTTGCAGGGAATTTAAAAAAAATTTTTTTTATTTCAGCATATTATGGGGTACAAATGTTTAGGTTACATGTATGTCGCCTTTCCCCCTTTCCCCACCGAGTCAGAGCTTCAAGAGTGTCCATCCCCCAGATGGTGCGCATCGCACTCACTATGTATGTGTATACCCATCCCCTCCTCCCCCCTCCCATCTGCCTGACACCCAATAAATGTTGTTCCTATATGTCCACTTAAATGTTGATTAGTTAATACCAATTTGCTGGTGAGTACATGTGGTGCTTATTTTTCCATTTTTGGGATATTTCACTTAGTAGAATGGGTTCCAGCTCTATCCAGGATAATACAAGAGGTGCTAGATCACCATTGTTTCTTATAGCTGAATAGTACTCCATGGTATACATATACCACATTTTATTAATCCACTCATGTATTTTAAATACTCTCTCTCTTTCTCCCCTCCCACTATTCCCTCTTCATCCCTTCCCCAAGCCCATCTCAGTTAAAACTCTTCAGTGTCCTTCCTTTACTGTAGGACAAAGACAAAATTGGCAGTGGTGGCATGCAAAGCTCTGCAGGACCTGATTCTGACCTTCCCAACTACCCTGACCATATGCCAGTCTTTACCCTTCAACTAGATAACTCCTACTCAACCTTAAGGGCTCAGCCCAAATGTCATTTATTTAAGTGACCTCTGCTAAATCAGATCTCCTTGCCAATAATTATGACAGTACGTGCTACATTTTCTTTATAGAGCTTTTCACATTTTGAAATGATATACTTATGGGATTATTTGACTTATATCTGTTCCCGTCTAGAATCAAATCTCCATGAAGTACACATTTTCTCGCCTGAAAAATCCAAGACCCTTCATGATCTGACCTTTCTATTCTGATTCACAACTATTCTCCTTCACTTTCCCATCCTCAATTTCTGATAAAACTCTGTAAAAGTTCTGTCATTGTATTTTTTCACATTGTTGTGTGCCTGATTCCTCTTACTCCATTTTCCTGTAATTATTTTGTTATCACCCTAGCCCATTCTCAGTTATCATTCATTCATTTAAATTTAATTTATGGAGTACCTACTATGTACCTACTATGTATTGTGCTGGCAATACAGGACTGAAGGTATAGAACAGAGCAAGGCTTGATTCCTACTTCAAAGAAAGCAGGGAATCAGATCTATAAACAAAGAGCTACAAGCCCAGATGATAGTTGATATAAAAATGTCTTCTGCACATTATTATGAGAACAGAGAAGGTAATGACTCTCTAATACAGAATGTGTCATTTTAACCAGGTCTTAAAAGATAAGTAAGAATGGGAAAGGAGAGGCTTTTAGGCATAAGCATTTGTGTGATAGTAAGTCATGATGAAACGTGTCTCCAAACCTAACATGCCTGGAGAGCAGCAAGTGGTCCAAAGTGTTGGGCACACAGGGCCTCACCAGAGAGTGAAACTGAAAGATGGGGGTGTCCAAGAAAAAAGTCCATGCCATTATTTCTTGGACAAAACTGACAGGTACAGCCTTAGTCAACTGTCCTTTTTCCTTACACTAAAAGGAAAACTGCAACTTTCTAACAAAACATTACTGTATTGCGAGATAAAACAAGAGAAATGTGCTGTAATATAAAACTCAGAAGTGGATAGATGCCAGGGTGGCCCCTATGAATCCTGGTCCCTGTTGTTCATGCCCTCCTCTTATTTTGGCTGGAACCTGTGACTTATTCTTAGCCAAAACAATATGGCAGGGGTGAAGGAGTTTTTTGATGCAATTAAAGCCCTAAATCAGTTGTATTTGCCTAATTATTATAATAATTAGAGAAATCTTTCTGGAGAGAAGGCTGATTTATTCAGGTGAAAGTCTTCAAAAGTGGGACTGGACCCTCCCCAAAGCAAGAAACTCTCTGACAAGGTTGGTAAAGGAGCCAGCCACGTTGGAGGAGCCAAGTGGCAAGGAACTTCAGGCAGCTTCCAGCTGACAGCCTGCAAAAAGCCAGGGCCCTCAGTCTTGCGGCCACAAGGAAATGAATTCTGCCAACAACCTGAATGACCTTGGAAATTAATTCTTCCCCAGTCAAGCCTCCAGATGAGAATTCAGCCCTGGCCAACACCTTGATTGTAGCCCTGTGAGACCCTGAGCAGAGAAGCTGGTTGACCCATCCCAGACTCTTGACCTAGAGAAAATGTGAGTTGTTTGAAGCTGCTAAGTTTTGGGTGATTTGTTATGCAGAATTAAAGAAAAAACTCATATAGACTTTAAGCTAGATGTTTTTATTGTTGCTGTCATGTGATTTTCACATTTTTGCCAAAATGGCTTAAATGTCTAACCCTTTAGTTACTTAACTGACAGAATACACAAGTTAGAACAAAATTTAAGTGCGTTTTTAGCCAACTCTTCAGGAATGTAAGGTGACGATACAATGTTTCACCTTGACATGCTCTGCTTTACAGTAGGATATACAGCCTTTTTTTTTTAGTTGTTGAGACTCTTATTCTTAGCAAATTTTTTATGCCTTTTAATGAACCAATGGTTCTTGGATGAAGGAAGAAAAATGGATGCAGAAACATAGCAGCTTGGAGGATCAAAACAAAGCCATAAAGACACAAATGGAAAGCACATCTACCGTACAACACACAATCACACATAAAACAGTCAACAGTTCTGGCTGCAGTGTGTCCCTCGCCTTTGCTGTTTGAGTATCTTCCCATATGAATAATTTTATAATAGGGAGTTGATGACCCAGCATCAAATAAATCATTCCTATGACTGATACGGTCAATTTATATATAATAAAAGCAAAGAAGGGATTCAGAGTCTGTATGATACTTTAAAATGAAAACATTATGCTTCAAGTTATACGATTCATCTTGATTACAAAATAAATTCACAAGTAGCATATAAATACACGTGTTTGTGTGTGTTTATCTTAACACTATAACTTTGTAACATTCTTTATAACGTTATAAAATTCTTTTTACATAACTTTATAAAATTGTAACATTCTTTTCATCTAACTAATACATTAGACCTGATAAACATACATCATTTAAGATAATTTTGTTGAGAATACCCCTATACAAAAACCTAGCAAAGATCATTAGAAACCTGTATCGCTTATGGAAAATAGAAATGAAACTCTGAGATAAAATACTGAGGGAAAATATGCAATAGCTAATCCTCCCCAATCATATTAGAATCCAATCCCCAAATTAAAAGATGGGTCAGTACTCAAAAATAAATAAATAACAATTCACATCTATTGGTTAATAAAAGGTGGAAAGCTCAATAGATGTTGGAAACTATCAGTTATTCCTGTACATACCCTTAATGCTTAGAACCCTGTGAAAACTAGAGCTAGTGAGATAATTATCAAGCATAAAAGAGACTTCTCAAGCCAATAGTCCACCTAATGTCTAACATGTAATTCTTAGATGCATTCCAGTTTAAATCTACGATATTTGAGCAAGGTCTGCTTATTCTGCCTTCCAAACATTTACTTCGATCTTTTGATGATTCAAGCCCTCAGCATTTCTTACATGGACCACTGAGTGTCTCCTAAATGATGTTGCTGCCCTGGGTTTAATTCCTTTCAAATCTATTCTTCTCACTGTAGTCAGAATCATCTTTCTAAATCTGATCGTGTCACATTCTGCTTAAAACTCTTAATTGGTTCCTCTTTGTCCTCAAAAGAAAATCCTAGTGCCTTACATGCACCTACCTACTGCTGTTGGTGATCTGACTGGTTCATCTCTGCAGCCCACATTCTTCCCTCCCTACCTGGCTCTTGCTTTTTGCGCACACGCTATTTCTAGCCTAGGCGGTACTTCCCCCACCTCTCCCTCTTCACCAGGCTTATTTCTACTCATCTCTAAACACGTCACATAAAGCCCTTTCTGATCTTCGCCCACCTGCCTCCCCAGTCTTCCTCTGCACAGGCTCCTCCACGTGGCCTGTGTTCCAGGAGTTCCCTGCTATTAAATGTAGACAACTTTGTTCTTTGTCAGAGTCATTAACTTTGTTAAAGAGAGTTCAATAACTACAGCAATATTTAGACACTCAGATATTCTTTGTTCTCATTTTGGCAGATAAAGAAAGATTCCATGTGATGATCATTTTTAAAATGAGAAATAAAATGTTTTCTCATTTCACCAGTATTCAAATAATAAAGTAGTTGTCTTTTGACATAAGATGTGCTTCATATAAATTTTGAAAAGTTCAATTTGTCTGAATAGAAAATGAAGCATAATTGATTTTTGACATTTTAATTTTAAGTGAGCTGGTTGTCAGATCTCACTTGAATAGGACCCACAATATCTACATCAAGGACATGTCAACTATCTTCAAACATTATTGCCATTTTTCTATGTTTATAAATTTATTCTACTACTATAAATACTATCATTTGACATGTGTAAAGAAGGAAGGATTATGGTTAATCAAATTTCAAGTTTATTGTGAATATTATATATACCACACAGAAATTAATAATTTGTAACAATCTTTACATGTTCAACATTTGATAAAATTAGATCTATATAAAAGAGGATATTGAACCTCCACAGAGGTCAAAGCATCATATTAGACATTGTGTATATAGAGAGAATTCAAAGACAGCCTCTTCCCAGTGAGGAGAAAGACCTGAAAATCATCCCAATTCTATGAGACCTATAATAATGGTAGAAAATAAATTTTTGAATGCACAGAAGAAACTATGATGGCCTTTAGTGCACGGAAAAATATCACAAAAGAAGTGACATATGAGAAGTGTCTTAAAAGATTTGTAGAGCTTTCCAGGCAGAGGAAACTGTGAAAGAGATGGCCCAGAGCCATGAAAGGGCGTATCACTCTCTGGAACCTGAGACCGGAATATCAAGTGTAGGATATGTGGAGTAGCAAGAGATAAGTCTGCAAGGAAGGACCAGGATGCCACTCCAAGGACCATGGCCCTTTCCTGCAGACAATTAAATTTGCCTTTTGGAGAAGACAATGCTAGTGGAGGCGTACCCAACACATAAGAAGGAATAGAGGAAAACAGAAAATCTAATTAGGAGGCTCTTACAAAAATCTCCATACGGTATGATGAAGCTCTAAACCCTGTAGCAGCTGGGATCAAGGGCTGTCAAGACGTTTACCTAGTGCTGCATAATAAACAACCAAACAAATCTCAGGAGCAGATAATGATAAGCATTTATTCGTAGTTGGGTTGTGCTGGCCAAGTTTGGCTGAGCACCTTGGCTGAGACATCTCTGCGTCACATGTTACTCTTCTTCCTCTTAAGACCCGAAGTTAGCCCAGGGTGCTCTGTGTATGTAAGTATGTTCTTTTAATGTCCGTGTCAGAAGGATAAAAACAGGTGAAACATACAAGACCTCCTCAATCCTAGGCATGGAACTTGCACACCGTCATTCTGACTTATTGGCCAAAGCAAGTCACATGGCCAAACTCAAAGTCATAGGATGGAGAAATATACTCTACTTCTTAGTAGTAGGAACTGTAAAGTCAAATGGCAAAAGACAGGAACACATTAGGGATGAAGGATTGGAGAATATAATGCAATATACCCCAATCTGTTCTCCAGGTCATGATAACATAAATGGTTTACAGCTTCTTTACCAGTAATAATAACACTAGCCCTGCCCTATTCCTCCTGCCTCCTAGGAAAACCTTATTGAGGTACATAATACTACGTTTCGTGATAATACAAAATCTGACACAAATTCTTGCTTTCTTTTTTTAAAAAAAATTTAATTTTTAAAGTTGTATTGTGTTTAAAAAATAACATTAAATTTACCATCTTTTTTAAGTGTACAGTTCAGTAGTGTTGAGCATATTTACAGTGTTGTGCAACAGATCTCTAGAAATTTTTCATCTTGTAACTCTGAAATCCATATCTGCTAAACACTAATTTTCCCTCCCTGTCCCCGCAGCTCTTGGAGTTATGAGTGCATAGCTATTTATAATAGTCACTGATGATCTTTTGTACTTCTGTGTATCAGTTGTAACATCTCCCTTTTCATTTCTGGTTGTGTTTATTTGAATCTTCTCTCTTCTTGATTAGTCTAGCCAGTGATTTATCAATTTTGTTTATCTTTTTGAAGAAGCAATTTTTCATTTCATTTACGCTTTGTATTGGTTTTTTGGTCTCTATTTCATTTAGTTGCTCTCTGATGTTTAATTATTACTTTTCTTCTGCTAGCTTTGGGTTTTGTTTGTCCTTATTTTTCTAGTTCCTTGAGGTGTGATGTTGGATTATTAATTTGTGATCTTTCTACTTTTTTGATGTAGACATTTAATGCTATGAGCTTTCCTGTTAGCACTGCTTTTGCAGGTTTTGGTATGTTACTTTCATTTACATTCATTTCATAAACATTTTTATTTTCATCTTTATTTCTTTGTTGACCCAAAGAAGCATGACTCAAAAGCATGTTGTTTAATTTCCATATGCTTGTATAGTTTCTGAAGTTCCTCTTTGTATTGATTTCTAGCTTTATGATACTGTGGCCTAAGAAGATACTTGATACAATTTTTTGATTTTTAAAAATTTGTTAAGATTTGTTTTGTGGCCTAAAATGTGGCCTATCTTGGAGAATGTTCCATATGCTGATCAAAAAAATGTATACTTTTTAGTCATTGGGTAGAATGTTCTGTAAATGTCTAAGTCCATTTGGTCTGAAGTCCAATTTAAATCCAATTTTTCTTTGTTGATTTTCTGTCTTGATCTGTCTAGTGCTGTGAGTGGGGTGTTGAAGTCCCCCACCAATATTGTGTTGCTATCTCTCTCTCTCTTTAGGTCTAGTAATATTTTTTTTGTGAATCTGGATATTCAAATGTCGGGTTGCTTATATATTTAGGATCATTATATCTTCTTGCTGGATTGATGCATTCTTATCATTATATAATGACCTTTGTCTTATATGTAGCAGTGGCTTTTTTTTTTTTTAGAGACAGAGTCTCACTTTGTTGCCTAGGCTAGAATGCCATAGCATCAGCCTAGCTCACAGCAACCTCCAACTCCTGGGCTCAAGCAATCTTACTGCCTCAGCCTCCTGAGTAGCTGGGACTACAGGCTTGCACCAACATACACTGCTAATTTTTTTCTATATATTTGCAGTTGTCCAGCTAATTTCTTTCTATTTTTTGTTTAGTAGAGACGAGGTCTTGCTCTTGCTCAGGTAGTCTCTACCTCCTGAGCTCAAACGATCTACCCGCCTCGGCCTCCCAGAGGGCTAGGATTACAGGTGTGAGCCACGGTGCCCAGCCCACAATGGCTTTGAACATTCGTTTTTGTTCTTCTTTTTTTTTTTTTTTTTGACCAGATTATTTCAAACGACCTGCCTTCAAGTTCTTTCTTTCTTCTGCTTGTTCTAGTCTGTTTTTGAAGCTTTTGAATGTGTTTTGCATTTCCTTCAATGAATTTTTGGCTCCAGAATTAGTTTGTTTGTAAGACATCTATCTCCTTGGTAAATTTCTCACTCATATCCTGAACTGATTTTCTGATTTCTTTCTATTGGCTTTCAGATTTTTTCTTGCAACTAATTGAGCTTCTTTAGAATCAACATTTGAAATCATTTATCTGACATTACGAAGAATTCTTTTTGTTTGGGATCCATTACTGAACAATTGTGGCCCTTTAGTGGCATCATATTTCCTTGCTTTTTCATGTTTCCTGTTTCCTTCTGTTGATATCTGTGCATCTGATATAGTTGTCACTTGTTCCAATTTTTTTGAAAATACTTTTGAAGAAGAGAATTTTTTCTGAAGATGTACATATGTTGTTGGTTGAGTAAGTCACTTTGGCTTTGATTTTGAGTGCCTATGGTATGTAGGGGCTGGGCCTAGAAGAAAGGCTGGCTGGATGGATGGATGGATGGAAAGAACGTGAGCAAGGTGAGTGAGTGAAGAGTCAGGTAAAAATGCCTGCCCGAAGTTGCTTGTGTGCTGTGTGCAAAGGTCAGCTGAAAACAACTGACCTGTATGGAAAGAAAGGATGGATGGATGGATGGAAAGAACATGAACGAGGTGAATGAAGGGTCAGGCGAAAACACCTACCAGAAGTCGCTTGTTTGCTGTGTGCCAAGGCCAGCTGAAAACTGCTGACCTGTATGGAGGTTGTTAAAGAAATTAGCAAACAGCCCTGACTCTTTGCACGTGTCCTTGGAAATAAATACGGGAGGGCCTTAGCTGAAGAGGCCATTTTCTCCTTTAGATTTTTGTCTCTCCTCTTCTCTCTAAACACTATGTGTTTCGAGTAATGATTCATTCCTTCGCTACCGAACTCAGGACGAAAAGCAGCTCAGGAACAAAAAGCAGCCACAACAAGTGGTGACCTCAGCATGATTCAGGAATATGCCCATCTACTGAGCATTTTCATAGTCCGGACTACAAGGGGAATCATCCTGGTAAGAAACAGTCCCGCCCGCTGCTTTGGGAAAGGGACCCACGCGTTTAGTTTCTGAAGGGGCTTCCTAACATGGGGCAGTACCTGACAAAAGATCAGCTAATTTACCTGCACGCTTTGCAACAACTCTTAAAGGCCGCCCAGTGTTCTGTTGAACCAAAAGCTTTACAATAGCTCTTATGCTCAGTAGGATAACATTGCCCCAGGTTCTCAGATGAGGGCATGATAGAGCTAGAACTCTGGGAGTGAGTAGGGAAAATTTTTAAAAAGAATCTTAGGCAGGGCATTCCCGTGCCCCTTGCTGTGTTAACTACATGGAGCCTGGTGGGAACAGCACTGACACTCTTGCATATTCCTATGGATTCTTTTTTTTTTTTTTTTTTAATTCAGGATATTATGGGGGTGCAAACATTTCGGTGACATGAAATGCATTTACCTTTCTCAAGCCGGGGCCACAAGCGTACCCTTCCCCCATACAGTGCATCCCGTTTCCATTAGCTGTGGGTTTACCCACCCCACCCGCTCTATCCCCCATGTCCCCATCTAACCAGCACCCAGTGAGTATTACTACCCTGTGAGCACTTTAGTGTTGATCAATTAGTACCAGTTTTGATGGCAAGTACATATGGTGCATGTTTTTCCATCCTTGTGCTACCTCACTTCAAAGGATGGGTTCAATCTCTATCCAGGATGATATAAGACTTGCTAGATCACCATTGTTTTTTTGTAGTTGAACAGTATTTCATGGTATATATATACCACATTTTATTAATCCACTCATGTATTGAAGGGCATTTGGGTTGTTTCCATGTCTCTGCAATTGTAAATTGTGCTGCTATAAACATTCAAGTGCAGATGTCTTTATTATAGAATGTCTTTTTTTTTCTTTTGGGTAGATGCCTGGTAGTGGGATTGCTGGATCAAATGGTATTTCTATTTTTAGCTCTTTGAGGTATCTCCAAATTACTTTCCACAGGGGTTGTATTAATTTGCAGTCCCACCAACAGTGTAAGAGTGTTCCAATCTCTCCACATCCATGCCAGCATTTGTTCTTTTGGGACATTTTGATAGAGGCCATTCTCACTGGAGTTAAGTGATATTTCATTGTAGTTTTGATTTGCTTTTCCCTAATGATTAGTGATGTTGAGCACTTTTCTATATATTTGCTGGCTATTCTGTCATCTTTTGAAAAGTTTCTGTTCATGTCCTTTGCCCATTTATTGATGGGGTTGTTTGATTTTTTTCTTGTTAAGTTCTTTATTGGTTCTTGTTATCAGCCCTTCATGGGATATGTAGAAAGCAAATATTTTCTCCCATTCTGTAGGTTGTCTATTCACTCTAAGGACAGTTTACTTCGCTGTGCATAAGCTTTTTAATTTGATCAGGTCCCATTTGTTTATTTTTGTTGCTGCTGTGATTGCTTTGGGGGTCTTCTTCATAAATTCTTTACCTAGGCTGATGTTTAAAAGAGTCTTCCCCACATTTTTTCCCAGGATTCTTAAGGTTTCACAGCTTAGGTTTAAGTCCATTATCCAATGTGAGTTGATTTTTCTGAGAGGTGAGAGGTAGTGATCCAGTTTCAATCTTCTGCATGTGGATATCCAGTTTTCCCAGCACCACTTATTGAATAGAGATTCTTTTCCCCAATGTATACTTTTGTCTGCTTGTCGAAGATTAGATGACAATATGAGGATGGTTTTATATCTGGGATCTCATCCTATTCCTATATCTCTGTTCTTGTGCCAGTACCATGCAGTTTTGGTTACTATAGCCTTATAGTAAAGATTGAAGTCTGTCAGACTGATGCCTCCCAATTTTTTTTTTTTTCTGAAGATTGCTTTGGCTATATGAGGTCTTCTCTGGTTCCAGACAAAGCATAGAATTATTTTGCCTAAATCTGTAAAGAATGATGGTGGAATTTTGATAGGGATTACATTAATTCTGTAGAACAGTTTAGGTAGAATGGACATTTTAACAATATTGATTCTACCAATCCATGAGCATGGTAGGGATTTCCATCTGTGCACAGAGTCTACAATCAGTGTTTCGTAGTTCTCCCTATAAATATCTCACTTCCTTAATTAAATATATTCCTAAATATTTAAATTTCTCTGATGATATTGTGAAAGGTGTGTCTTTGATTATTGGCATATATGAATGCCACTGATTTGTATGCATTCATTTTGTATTCTGAGACTTTACTGAATTCTTCTATCAATCCTAGGAGTCTCTTGGCTGAATCCTTGGGATTTTCTAGGTATAGTAGCATATCATCAGCAAAGAATGACAGTTTGACCTCTTCTGCACCCACTTGGACACTCTTAATTCCCTTCTTTTGTCTGATTGCTCTAACAAGGACCTCCAGCACTATGTTGAATAGAAGTAGAGATAGTGGGCAACATTGTCTGGTTGTAGTTCTAAGCGGGAATGATTTCAGTTTTTCCCCATTCAATATGATACTGGCTGTGGGTTTGTCATATATGGCATTAATAATTTTAAGGCCCATCTATGCCTATTTTGTTAAGGGTTTTGTATCATAAAAGTGTGCTGGATTTTATCAAATGCTTTTTCTGCATCTATTGATAGAATCATATGGTCTTTGTTCCTGCTTTTATTTATGCGGTGAATTACATTTATAGATTTGAGCATGTTGAACCAGCCTTGCATCTCTGGAATAAAGCCCACCTGCTCATGGTGAATTATTTTTTTGATGTGCTGTTGGATTCGGTTTGCTACAACTTTGTTGAGAATTTTTGCATCTATATTCATGAGGGATATTGGCGTGTAGTTTTCTTTTTTTCTTTCTTTTTTTTTTGCTACATCCTTTCGTGGCTTTGGTATCAAGGTGATATTGGCCTCGTAGAATGAGTTGGAGATTATACCATCCTTGTCAATGTTTTGGAATAATTTCTGCAGTATAGGTATGAATTCTTCTTTGTATATTTTAAAATTTGGATGTGAATACATCTGATCTGGGACTTTTTTTTTTTTTGAGGGGAAGATTTTTTTATTCGTGCTCCAATTTCTGTACTTGATATTGGTCTGTTCAGGAGTTCTAATTCCTCCTTATTGAGTCTAGGGAGGTTTTGTATTTATACGAATCTGTCCATTTCCTACACATTTTGTAGCTTTTGGGCATATAGATTTTTATAGTATTCAAAGATAATGTTTTGTATTTCCGTGATGTCTGTTGTGACCTTTCCGTTTTCATTTCTAAATGAGTTTATTACAGTCCTTTCCCTTCTAGTTCTTGTGAATATAGCAAGAGGGCTGTCAATTTTATCTTTTCAA